>OZ024893.1:20908147-21173147 GCA_964017195.1 Siderastrea radians
TACGAAACGTGGCCATCCAGACAAAATTTTGAGGAAAATTTTAAAATTACCTAATCAGGAGTCGAGCTCAGAAAAAGAAAATGGCTACAAACATTCCTTGACCAGTTCATATTCAAAATTTTGCCTGGGTGGATTGGTTCATGTGCCATTGATAAAAGAGAAATGAGCTCATTATTATAAATAAAAAGGCATTAACACCCTTACCTGAAAATCCAGCTTTAGCCCATAATCGTTATTTCTTTATGTCATGAGGTTTGCAACGGAAAAAGTAAGCATATAACATATGTTGCTCGTTCTTCGGCGACCTTGTTTGATTCCGATTCTGGGATATGACGTTGGCTGCCAGGGCATCATCTGATGTCCTGGATTGTCGAATGGAAACCGTGTGCAGAACTTATAAATTCGTCCTAGCTGGAGTTGTAAATTTATCTTCAACAACATTTTTTTTCTTGCAGAAAAGAAATTTGCATTCTACCTAGACAAGAGTCCCAGTCCAATCCTACAACTCATTTAAATGCTTTGGCGGAAGGAGAGTGCCTTCATGACCTACACTTGGAATGTCGACGCTGTTGTCGTTGGTCTTTCAGTCAGTGCTTTGACGAGCTCGTTTTCCCGTAGACCCCTGTTTTCGAACTACCAGTTTCTTACTTCCATGTCGTCTGTTGCGCTTCCTGTGCCTTCGCCTTGAGTACTTTTGTCGGTGCTTTCGCAGCTGAGGGTGTCTACCTGGCAGGTCGTTCAGTCCTTTTGTGACACAAACTTGTCATTAATAAAGCTGCTTTTCATAAACTAGCCTTTGCTGCTTAATAAATTGGCCAGTTAGAAAAGAAGTTATGATGCTTTCTGGAGATGTTATTACTATTTGTAGTTTATTATTGAAAAGGCATTTGAAGCTCAATATTTTTTGTATCAATTTCAGATAAATATGGCGAGCGAGATCTATTTCAACCGATCGGATGAGCTGATCCCGGCCGGTTGTTGAGATGTTTATGCGTTTTCTTTATATCAGATGATACTTTTTCAACCACCCAACTCTCTCGTCATTATTTGCTGGAAGATTTGCCCGAAAAAAACTTGTTCTTTTGGTTCTTTCAGTCATCATTTGTCACATCTACATTTTTGCTAATCATAACCATTTGGAGATTTGTTCTTTAGAGCTTCCAAACAAGGTGGTCTTAAGTATCCAAAAATCGGGTCTATCAAATTGGTCGGGGAAAAATAAACAAGCCTGTAGCACTTGGAGAGAAATCTATATCTTTTTTACCCTGTGCTTTACTCTTACCGAACTTTACGAGAGGCTTGAACATGAAATTTATTACGACGAACAGAAATTTGTATAGCTGAATATTACTAAATTCACCAATGCTGTTTTCTACTCAGCAGTTGCATACCTTCTAAATCCTCCTCGTCTATAAAATTCTGAATCTCTTGAAAAATATGTGTTTCATTCAATAGCTGCACTTTTGTTTCTTCAAGGAAATTTCCATCGCCATTCTCTTGAACATCTTCTACCGGGAAGTGGTCGTCTTTACCAGAAACCTTCAATTCTGCATCTCTAGAAGCTGTTTCCACAAGAAAAGCACAATCAATTCCAATGTGGAACTTTACGTTGTTTGTTTTCCCTGTGCTATAAGGTTCTGTGCTGAAATCATCAAGGACTAACGTTTTTCTTTCAGGCAAGGTGTTATCCGTATTAAACAGAGCAAAAACGAAAAACTTGACGCACAGAGCAAGGGAACACAAAATAACACCGGCATGTAACATTCTCCTTAGCTTACATTTTGTGCGGCCATGAGTCCTATAATTTTCGGGATGTTTAAGAAGGATTAGCATTTTTTCTCCCAGCCAAACCTTAAAAATCTTGTAGTGTGGTTACAACTTTTTAAATCTGCAGATGTAATCGTATGGTGTGAGGAGCCAATGAAAGCCCTTCAGTGTGTGTCAATCAAAGCTCTTCGGGGAGGCGGCGTGGCCAAGTGGTTAGGGCGCTGGACTTGTAATCCTGAGGTCCCGGGTACAAGTCTCTCTCTCTGACTACCTGGATAGTCCCAGGTTTATCATGTCCTTTATGCCTCTAAAGCGACGGAGCCAAACCGTGGTCCTAGGGAACCAAAGAAAACACTAAGAGGAAATCAAGGGAGTCATTCGAAAAGGTGGACATCGGAAATATTGTCCGGCTGACAATAATTGTTATTATTAGCCGGGGCTCACGTGGGCAGGGGAATTAGACACTAGAAAATCTGCTGAATGCAGTTTACAGCACAAACAAATATATATCCGATGGTAACAAATACGTCGCCGATTATGATTTAACATCTATTTTTAATCACCTTTTTTAACCAACATATGCTATTAGTCACGAAACGCAATATTCTATTTTCAGTGTGGTCATTTGAAACCTCGGATCGAAACCGATAAATTGTAACATGAGTAACAAACGATCTTTCTCCTTCATTCAGTTGTTTTTTGAAGGAAGAATTATCTATATTGTTCCATTCTTTCTACCCAAGTCTTGGGACTAAATATTCCTGAGAAGACATAAGGTAACTTGACCATCCTAGAGAGAGGTTCAGAAGCTGACGCTCTGAGCATTAACCGGTTCCCTTCGTCCGAACTAAAAAGAGATTATGCCTTGTGCGCGGTCAATCAGGTATGAATAGAAGGGACTACGCTATTCGTGGAGACATGGTAACGAGAAAGGCATGAATAAGCTAGTTGAATGTAAGCTTTAAACGTTGATTCCATGGGATTAAGTGTTTTCTGTTTAGCCACGATGAAGGGCAACCTATCATTTGCTGGGTGGAATGGCTAGGGAGATTCAAGTCTCTGGAAACTAACTCCGTATGTCCTGAAAAGAACTTCAACCTAAGTTTCGGTAGCCTGATATTTGGTTGTTAACCTTGGTTATTGGTTGCAAAGACCCAGACGGCGACTGGTGGTTATTTCTATCCGTCTATTATTAGTCTAAGTTTCTTTGATCTATTTTAGTCAAGTTGTCGGTTCACTGTATAGTTTGTCTGTTCTGTTGATTTAGGCTGCAGCAGACTGTTGGCATCAAATCAATCATGTTTTTTTCTAGATTGGTACACTAGCCCTCTAAAGTGAGACGTGGGCAGTATTCCACACTGTAGGTAACACATGCAACCATTTAATTGAGCAGAATTGCAGTCATTTCTTTGGGATGTTTGATTGTAAATGACGCTCAGCAACTCCATTCTTGACAACATTATTTCTAGACACTAGTTTGTGTTTAATTAGCCGTATGTTCAAGTTTTTCCAGACCTGTAAATCTTTTTTTAAACGGATGGACAGTCGCAGCGTTTGATCATGTAAACTTCCTCCTGTCTATTACTGGGCAGTAATGGTAAAACGTCTTGTGTAGTTTTTTTAAGAGATAGAAGCAGGTCACGTACAAAAACACGCGTCGACCTCCCTATTTTACAGTTTGCTGTCTATCTCCTTCTTTCTGTCTTAACACTGAACGCTCTCGACATCGCTTATCCAAGAGGTGCGCAGGAAGTGTGTAATGGAAGCATGCCATGTTGCTCTCGTCCTCTCGTGTAAGAGCTTTTGAGCGGTGTGTGGAAATTCATGGGTTCGACCTCCCTTGGTGACTCAAAACGTTAACGTTTATTAACGCTTTTAACAACAACAATGAGAATGGACGATCTCAAAGTAGCAGTTCCTGTTGGAATGAGAACATAAGAGGAAGGCGATTAAGTAACTGATACAATAATAGTCAACTTCTCAAAAATGACACGATATTTTTCATTTACAGTATTTTACCATCGTCTCCACAATTGATCAGGAAGTCATCACTTTTTTCAGCACCAACAAATTTTGCCACAGAAGACAGAACCCGTTAGCACTGAAAAAACAGATGTCCTCTGTTGGCTAGAGGTCTCACTGCCAAAATAGCATTCCAGCTACACAAAACCAAAACAACATAGCACATAGCTACACACAGACGTTTTTCCATTAAATGGTTTTGCTTCTTTACCTTCTTTGAACTAGTTGTCACAAAGCAGAAAACGGTTGATTATTACACAGAAAAGTCAGCTTCTCAACAGTGAAGACATTTCTGCTTCGTCTCTAGCTCAGCTTCAGCTGTTTCCTTTTTAGCTAAATCACCAACCAGTCAATCAAGTAGTCTTTAGTTTCTTCAACACGGGCAAGTTATGTCACAACAGGCAGAATCTGTTGGCATTGAACAGACAGATAACCTCTGTTGGCTACAGCACTTCCAAGAAAACGTTACAGCTACAGAAAACCAAAACAACATGGTACGTAGCAACACACAAACCATCACTGGCAGGACCATTTTAACTTGGATGTTTTGCTTTTTTATCCTCGCTACTCCAATGTTTTAAACAATGATGTGATAACACTGAAGTTTAAAAAATGATGAGATAAACTGACAGGTTATGCTACAACCGGCAGAACCTTTTAGCACTGAACAAACAAATAACTTCTGTCGGCTACGGCTCTTCCAAGAAAGCATTGCTGACTAGCAAAATCTTCCTAAATTACTAGCAAAAATCAGAAACTTGCCGGGGAAAAAAAGCCAAAAATTAATATCAATTAATGTCCTCAAAGTGTACTAAATGATTCAATTTTGATTTATCGTACCAAAATTTCATTAAACTGATTAATCTCTCTAAACATGATATCCCTCGATACCTTTTGTAATCATTGTCGATATGTACCTTTGATTAATTATGGCTATTCTAATTTTTGTAATGTTTAATAAACGAGCAGGAGTGCTTTATCAAGTTTTAGACTTGATAAAGTACGAACTGCGAGTTTGTTGAAGGGCTTCAAAGACATTCCTAGATAAGCGTGTCCCAATAGAGTTCATAACATCGATGCTTTTGTGGACGTTGGAAATTAGCATACGAAAAAAATATTATGTCGAAAATTAGTATGCAAGAAAATCAAATCTCACACGTGTTTTGAACTGAACGAAGAGGACATGGCGTCCTCTTCCATGGCTTTTCGGAAGCCTAAAAATGCCGAGGAAGAGAGGAAATTATTAGAAAGTGCTACCCCAAAGTCAACACAGGTTAGTAATATTTTAGGCCCCTCTGAAAATTTGGAGACTACGGGCAAAGCGTCAAACGCAGAGGTTATGGGAAACGACATGGTGTCGCCTCTGCCAGCTGATCTAAATTTCGAAATTTCAGATGATGTATTGTCTAATATGCCTTTACCAGATTACGGTAGTAATGTAATACAGAATTTTTCTGGATCTGTATTTAACAACTGTACAATTAATTTTGTACAAAAGTAAATTTACTGTGTGTGTAAATTAAAGAACATTAAATTTTCACCCACCATTTGTTGTTTCAGTTGGTGTGTTGATAACAAATATTCATAAATCACGTACAGTGACGTTATATCTGACAAAACCCTGCATACTGTTAAGGAAGAGGTTTTTATCAATATAAAGGCAATGCACGTGACGTATTATCGATCATTTGATAGGTTAATGGGCTTATGAATTATTAATGAGTTTTTGAAGTGTGGCCTAAAGGAACCCATTTTGGTTCGAGGTTCTGTAATCCTATCTGTATGTCTTCTTCCATTCTTCCAATGTTTTTTAATTATAGACTTTAAAGAATCCACCGTCAAAATTTACCGCACTAATCGAGTTTTACGAGCAAACTGAGCGAGTGTAAACAGCTTACGAGTAGTGTCACGTGCCAGCTGTCATTATATAGCCCGAAATTGCGATTTGCTGTGACCTGATAAGCGTCAAATAAATGGCTTTTAGTTTTACCATAAGAACTTGTTAATGCTTTAGATTTTGTGGTAATTTCATATCGATAGCCAGCAATGAAGTGCGAATTCCACAACTTGTTCATGATATCGTAAGACTTGATATGGCAGGAAATTAGGACGGTAGGCAACGCTCGTAATTCATATCAAACCCTGGGTCACAATTTTATGTTGACAATACCGGATATTTTTGCTCTTTTTATAGCTCTATTGTTCGAGAGATCAAAGCTAATAAAATTTCTAATTAATTTAATGAATGCATGGTTGTAATTCTGTCGATCAGAAAAGGTACAGATAAGTGTCCAGAATGCACCATCCTTGAAGTAATATGGACCGGTGCTAAAAAAAGCTCGACGTCCTTAATATGAAGTACCAGTGGTTTTGTTAAACGCGATAAGGTTATTTATGAGATAGAGAATGATTCACAAAATAGGATATATCTGAAACGTGGCAACAAGTTGGACCTCAAGTGCATGTTATATTGCCTCTCTGTAACATTTTTCGATTTCAAAAGACGCAAAAGATACTTTTACTGGTTACTGGTCGCAGAAAAGATTTCTGTTGAAATTATCCGTAACCTTGATCTTCAAATGCATCCTTATGATATCTGTTCGATCTGTAACTGTTGATGTATATTGGTCCTATTTCGTACAAGACCAGAAGTTAAACCTGCTCACCATCCGGCCACCTATATGAACGTATTCCTCTTCTTTTCAAATGCAATTAAGTTTAGCTTTAGCAGTTCAATTTTAACTATCTTTTGCTATTTACCTTCTCAGAGTTAAAAGTTCAATCGCTCAATAGCACATACAGTAATATTAAATTCATTTAGCCAGTTATAATCACTTAATAAACCTTGCCTGATTTCTGAAAACATTGCCTTGAAATCAAAGACGTTAAATTTGCTGAAGCAATACATGCAGTGTTGCTTTCAGAACTACACCAAACTTTGAGATCACACAATACATGAAACATCATTTGACACTCGCTCTAATGGACATTTGTTTGTTTGATCACTCAAATCTAATGTCTTCAAAGAAAGCGAAAAGATTTCAGGATTTGATATGTCCTTTTTTGTGCGCGAAGTTGTATTACACTAAAATAAATCTCGTCAATATGAACATGAGTTTCAGAAGTTTCAGTGTATACTATAAATATAGCACAGAGCCCCTATTTTGGACGCTTTGTTGTTTCTTTAAGGAGATATATATTTATTTTAGAGATGTTGATCGTTCATTTTAGAGATGTTGATCTTGATAAATATTGCTTAAAAGGTTTAAATATGAACAAACCTGGAGAAGAAAAGCAAAGACATTTCGAGCAGGATTTTGGCCGAACTTCTGTGATCTTGGTGAGCTTGAAAAAATGTTTAAGCCAAGGTTTTCCTTCGCGTTTTATGTCGTTCTATTCTGTGGTTTTTGCGCTCATGCAGCTTTCGCTAAAAAAGCATCATTGGAATTTAGTTATGAAAACCAGTCTGCAATGAATAAACAAACGAATGATTGGGCTGTAGTTGAGAACAATAACTTGGAAGATGGAGACGATTTCGACGGTGATTTTCCAAAAGAAAAAGAGATGAAAATTGGAAATAAAGCAGTCTCTGTAAGCATAGGAGAATCAGAGGATTTGTCTGAAGAGGAAAACGAAGACACCGAAAGTGAAAATGAATTGGATGGAGATTTTCTTGAACAAAGAGCATTAGAGGTGAACGATGAAACAAGGACTGCCCGCGAAGAGGGCGATCATGCTGATGTGAAAGGTACGTAGGCTTGAGTTAATTAAAAGTTAATTTTCTTCGTGACAAGGGATTTATCTATGTAGTCCGGGATTTGAGAAAAAAGGCTTTTAAGTGTTTCCTCTTTGTCTTACAGTAGTGTCCAACAGCATGTTAGAAATAGACGAAGTTTTAAATAAAATTCCTCAACTTATCTAAAACAAACAATATAATAGAAGAGTTTTTGAGGATGACCTTTCTCTTCATGGTCACACTTGGCTTTCATTCAAGGAATCGAAAACTTCATTACGTGGCCCGAGGAAGAAAAGTACAGACTCTGGGCAAGAATTCAGAAGAGTTTTATTCATCGGTTTTCATCGACTTAAGGCTACTTTGCAGGTCATGGATATTTTTTACGGATTAAGCTTCCTATTTTTTTTTTATTAAATGAAAATAGAATGATGTGTGGAGAGAGGAAACTGCAGAAAAAATTCTGAGTTCCAGATGGTATTGGACCCCCGACCTTCCGTACACTAGTCGGATGCTCTAACCAATGAGCTACGAGAACTATAGTGGTGAGCGATGGTCAAATTGTGGGCTGGCACAACGACTGCATCGCGCAGTCACATTGTGCCAATGAACACACACATTTAACTGCATCACGCAGTCACGTAGAATACTCTCAGAGTTCATTGGTATACATAGTGAGTACTGCACATACTAAAACTGTTATATTTCAATCTTACAACAGAGCAAAACGATTTGAAGAAAGAAGACCCTCGGAGGTCCAGGCGGCAAAATGGGCGTTGGAATTCAAAAGGACGCCGCCGACCCAGACCCCGACCCCGACCCAGGCGTCGACCGCGACAGACTTCCGGGCGTCGACGAAAGTCTAGTGGGCTGAAGACTTGCAACGGAAGACGATACAACTCAAAGCACTTAATGTGTTGCCAAAATAAAATAGTACGGAGGCGGGGTCCCAGATCCAGGTGCTGTGGCGAACAGTCATACACTCCAGGAGCTGTTTATGTCTGCTGTAGAGGTAAAGTATTTGCCGTTCGAGGTACATATCGCTGCTGCCGCCGAAGTGGTAAAGTGGTTCGGCCACCCTATTGGAACATTTGGTGTTAAGACTCTTTCTGTGGTACTATATCGCTAATTTGTTGTAAGATAAGCCGCTGAGTTCACAAAACATAGTCGAATTCGATTAGGCCTTATGAATAACCTGAATAGAATTGCACGGAATAGGAAATTGGGATATTCTTGGGATCTATTTGTTTTTATGGAATGATTCGGGATAAAAATAGGGTTAGAGATCTGTTCTGTTATTATTATTATTATTATTATTATTATTATTATTATTAATATTATTATTATTATTTTTTTTTATAATTTATGTTTTTATAATTTTGTAACATGAGCTAGTAAACAATTGTGTGGATATACTGCTGTTCGTCTTAGCGAAATAGCAAAAGGTCACAAATGACCCTCTAAATGTATCATCAATGGAGCATTAATTAAAGATAACAAGAAAACGTGTGGTTTGTTATTCAGCAACTAAGCAATCATCCAGTGACTTTGAACAATCTTACTATGACGAAAATTCCGTACTGCTAAAAGTCGGTGCACTACAGGCCCGTCTTAACATAGTACTCTTGAACCAGCAATCAAGTTTCTTAAACAGAACCTCAGAAAAGAGGATATCGTGCTTAACCTTTTAGGCCCCAGTAGTGACAAGCATTGAATTGCTCTTCACAACATCACTGTCTGAACAAATATAGGGGTCCTGAGAATAAAGGAAATCATTATCAAAGGCAAAATGTTCTGATGTTCTTTCTCCCAGCTAGTACCATAAATAAATATATAAGAACACTGATGAGAAGCTGCATGTTCATATTGGGGCTTAAAGGGTTACTAAATGCACATCGTCTAACTGACCAAAATACTAATCAACACTCAATTATTTTGTGCGAGCCATTGTGTTTATTGCGTCATATTTTTTTTTTCTGACATTAAACTATTAGTTTCCCCATAGGTCAGACAATTGATGTTGAGTTTGGCGATATCCTGTTATATATCAGGAAAAGCATACCAGTCCGGGCCATAGACAGTTTTGTCTATATAATTTCTAGCAATGTGATTGGTCTAGACAAAACCAAAACAAACTTATTTGGCCGAGAGGGACTCGGACTGTTTATATTTTTCTTGCTGCCTCATGCCTTGCGGCCATATTCCTAATATTATTTTGGCGGAGGGGAACAGTGTAAAATTAGCAATAAATTACACGAAACATATCATTTATTTATTTCCGCATCACAAATAACTTTCGACATCTGATCTAATTTTCGAAATCTACTGACATATGTATTTCATTTTCACACTCCGCTAGGGTTACGCGAACTCGATGAAGCACTTCGGTTGAAAAATCCGTCTCTTGGGCCGTCGATTTAAGTCGAGGGACGCATGCTCCTCCGCCAGCCTGTTCATTTCTTTGGAAATTTTGCTCCTGTTTGGTGCGAAGTGTTATGGTGGGTTCTCCACATACAATCCTAGGAAAGAGAGGACAATAAAACTTCATTAACACAATACATTTACGAGAAGCGTCCTTGATTCTAACAACCAGCATTTCAACTGCTGCAGATTCATGTTAACAAATGGAGGTTTAGAAAATCGTTTATGAACTACAAACAGCCCTTCACAGGAAGGTCAAACAACAACCTCTGTCAGAATTACTAAGCGGAATTAACTGCTGGAGAGCTATCTGTTGGATGATAACAACGCCATAAGACAATGGAGATGCAATGTTTTAATTAAACTTTCAATTTCAACGACAACCATGTATACATGATGTATACGTAAAAAGCCGTAGCTAGTGTGTGATGAAAGAAAACTGCAACAGTCTCAGAATAACTTGGATCCTTTAGACACTTACGACATCCGTGATAAAGTTAAATGTCTTGCAGATAACCGGAAGCAAACATCATATCACCTATTTATTAATTAGAAACTCGCGTACCCTTTGAGAACTGAAACATCACTCCTTTTAGCGGCTTTTACAATTAGGAATCTTGCAATCAAGCTGAGTCCATAAACCTAATTTATTGCCCAAAGCTAGCACACCCAAAGATTTTAAAGGGCTCTAAGAGCGTCAAAACTTCCAAACAGTATCACAACTTGAGAGTTTCTCTCTCTCTCGATTAATAATTACCGACCAAATTTAGCTGTGTCGCAAATTAATTAGCTGTGTCCTTTGTATCTTGATCAAAGGGACAGAGCTGTTACGATTGAACTTGGGAAAACTCTATTTCCACGAGCTGAAAAGCAAAAACAACGAACTTAGGAATTAAAAGTCGATAAGCCTGAGCAGCAGTCATAACTGTTCATTAACAGGCCACGGTGTACGATCGCGATTTATAAAGGCCGTGCATATGAACTAAACCACGATGCATATGACTTCTGTTTCGATGGATCTGAAGTAAATCTACTTAAGATTACAGCTATATGTTCCTTTTGAACGCAAAAAATCTGACGTACCTCAATTTTCCATTTCCATGGTAGCGGTACCTTCTCGCGCAACTCAAACTAAACGTGGTCACTCGACTTCAACAGACGATAACTTGCCACGATTTCAACCGACGCCGTTCATACTCCTGAACATCCAGTCTTACTGGGCAGCCGTTTGCCACATGGTCGACAGACTGTCTTCAAAATAGAAATATGACGATCCATTAGCTGAAACAAAAAGCAAAACCGACCTTTTAGAATAGAAAATCGATAAGCAGCAGAAGGAGGCCTACTCTGGGACCCAAAGTCGCCGTAACTTTGGGCGACTTAAGGCGACTTTAGGCGATTTTAGCTTATTTTGTCCAAACTTACGGGCGATTTGGGGCGATTTAAGGCGATTTTGGGCGACTTTAGGCGAGTTTGGGCGATTTTGAGCGACTTAGGCAATTTTAGGTAACCTTCAGTGACTTAGTTGGAAATGCCAAGGTGAACCTAAGTACAGTTGTGGTATACATGTACATGGGAATCATCATGGTACGCCTTAATGCATTGTTATAGAAAATATCCATACTATCCCCATGAAAATGTTTTAGTTTGAATGCTCCACCAACCCCCTATTCCACCCCACCCTTCTGGAAATTCTAGTTTGGTGGCTTTCAAGAGCCTCCACTGCCCCCACCCCCCTTGGAATTTCTAATGACCTCTTGTGATGTTGCCGTATGGACCCGCACACTAAAGACATTAGTAGTACATAAACATGCAACAATGACCTTAACAACAGCTAGCAAGCAAGGTTGTTGCCGAATTGGTCATAGGCCAAAAAGTAAGGCATTAAGTGAAACCTGTGAGTTAGTAAGTGTGACAAAAAGAAACTTAGGGGCCCCAGGATGATTCCTTGGGCATTTTTTTGTATAGGGCTCTGGTTAGGCAACAGCCTTGGCAAGCAAACTGAAAATAAACTATATTAAGTTTTACATAGTTTACTAATAATATACAAACTATATACAAGGGATTAAGGCGACTTAGATCGACTTTGGGCGACTTTAGGCGACTTTAGGCAACTTTGGGCGACTTTAGGCGACTTTAGGCGACTTTGGGCGACTTTGGGTCCCAGAGCAGGCCTCAAAACGCCATGGCGGCGAAGCACAACACTTCAAGTTAAAATTACAATGGCCGTGCATATGAACTAAACCACGATGCATATGACTTCTCTTGCGATAATTTCGAAGCAAATTTATCAAAGTTTTACGTGGTATTTTTATTTTTTATTGAAAAAAATATTTCTCACCTCAAATATCTATTTTCGTGGTAGCAGGTACGTCTTCTAACGGCCTAAACAAGACATGGAAGCTCGCCTTCAACAACCGATTTCTTCGCTACATTTGAACCGACAACATTCATGTTGCTTTGCCTTTGAAGCTCTCTTGGTCCTCTTTGGGATCCAAGGGACAAAACAATCAGAGACAAAAATGCAGGGCTAAAAATTGGGACCGGTACAGGGTTTTGGGAATTGTACCCAGACGCCATATTTGATGACGTAGTCATATAGACAAAACTGTCTATGGCCCGGACTGTATACAGCTCAGCTCTGTATTTTTAATAATCTGCATATCAAAATAAGAAAAAGGATCTATGGCTTTACCAATGACTGTGCTAAGATCGAAGAAGGGTGGGGGGGGGGGGGAGGGGAGGCTGGTTTTGCCCACCTCCATTATTTCAACAGCATCAAAGATATGACAATAAAACTTGAAGGGCATAGTGCCCGCAAAGGTGTCTCATTTGAGATCCCCAAAATGATAATGACGTCATATGTTAAAGTGCACCTAACCCCAAAAGATTTTTTTCGCTAAAATAAATCCCTGCATCTGTTCGAAACGTATTGCACCTTTTTTCGCCTTTTTGTGGTCTTTTATAGGTAAAAGTTACGAAATCTAGCCATCATCTTTGACACGACCGAGCTAGTGAGGGGCGTGGGTCTATTCCTGGTGTGACGTCACAAACCGATTTGCATCGCTGTACGTCTTTGTAAAGATGGGTGCGAATGAGTTTGTGACGTCACAGGTCAGTGTGACTTACATGTCATGACACTTTCCACTAAATCCAAGTGGTAAGAAAAAGGTAGCCGCAAAAACGAGTCTACTCTAATACAGGCGAAAGGAAGTGTACTTACAACAGCTTGACTTGTTAGAATTATCTGGGCAGTCATCAGCAATTTCACACCTCCACTGTCACACTGGAACTTCGATAATCTTGGATAAATCTTGGATAAATCTTCGATAATCTTGGATAAATCGTAAAGAAATGAACAAATATGATTGACAGAAGGAAACGAACTGAAGGCGTCGGCATAATGTGACTCCCCTCCACGCGAATTTGGGTGAAAAGGTGAACGCACGGGCACGCGTGCCATGACACGGCACGCTAAGCGTGTCATAATGTCACGGATATGCGCATATTTAATAAGCAAAACAAAGAGTGTGACGGCAGCTTTTGTTTGCCTTTGTCTTGGGGTCTGTCTTGGGTGGTGTGCCAAGTGACTTGCGTGTCTTATCGCACGGCACGTGTGCTAAATGACACGCGTGCCTTATCGCTCGAGTGCGCTTCGCGTTCGTCAGGTTCATTTAAAGCAATTCGTTAAAATAAGTTAGAACTGGGGGAATGAAGCGTTTACCCAGAAATATATCATGGATTAAACCTTTGAACATTCTATTCCAACGGAAGGAACTCAATCGGTTCTAGGTTTGGTCTTAATTTAAAATCGAAGCAATACTGAAATGTTCGGAGAAAATAATACTACCTTGAAAAAAAATTAAGATCGAGATACGATGAAATTAAAAAAAAAAAAAAAAACAGCATTAAGAAGCGCGTTGTATGCAAGAGCGAGACAACCATCGCTTGGACTATAAACAGACCTCTCACGGTGAGATCCGGAAGCCCGTTACAAACTCCTTCTCTAAAGTCACAACAACACAAAATCTTCCAGTCATATTCCTTTTAATTTAAAAAAAGAAAAGAAAGAAAGAAGGCACTTGATCACAGGTTTATGTAGCTATTATTTTATTATTAGTGTCGGCCGCGCAGACCGAAAATATCTTTGACAAAAGTATGGCAGACGAGCCGTATTCTACTACGAAGTGGTTTCCCTGAGAACGTTAAGGAAAAACGGGAGTTTCTGAAACATGGTTCAATTTACATCGATTGTTGTAACTAACTTGAAAACACTAGTGAAAGTACTGATTGCATGGTCTCTTTCGAGTATGACTGTATGCTCGTTTTAAGAAGCGTTGAAACTCTATCAAGCAAAACTTTACTTTGTACCAGTAAGTGACAATGAATAAAGGGGTATTTCGCAACCAACCATTGTTATTGTATAAACCATGAAATCATCGCAGAATGAAGACGCAAGTTAGCCCGTTCGCCAACAGTTTGCTTAAGCATTTTTCAACAACTGGACGAACCGACAACAGCAAGGTAAGTCAAAGGTTGTCTAGTGGACAGACTCCGGACACGGCGTGTCATTTTGCTCTCTGGTGTGCTATTTTACTCGCTAGCGTGTCATTTTGCACGATTTCATTGTTCTTACGAACTCGGCACACTCCTTTGTTCGACTGAACACGCGGCTTTCTTTTCAGCGTGCGTTCAACACATCGAAACACAAAAGCAGAATTTTTATTAGGCGAGACACACTGCTCGCACGCCTGTGTGTCACTTCACTCACTGCCTATTGTTTAACGTGCCATTTTAGCGTGCACGTGCATTCACCTTTTTACCCAAAATCCCATGGAAGGTCATGCACTTTCGATCTATCTCATGATCAACGTTATTTTGTTATCGATGACTTGTTTCACAAAGGTTTAAAGTCTTGTCGCGGGATTATTTGCTTTAATCGATAACTTAAGAGATATCAATTACACAGTTCCTTGTTGATGCCCTTTAACTCCAGTAGAGCACATTTTTCCTACATTGCTATCGCACATTTTAGCTACTTACAGCTATCAGCTGTTGCTAGCCATTACCCTCATCTGTGGGTGACAGCCGCACAATTATAACTACAGTGCTACACGTCGTATCGTTACCACTTGACAACAGTTTTCGGCAATTTTTTGCAACTTTTAACAACCAGGAGCTATTTAAAATTCTAGTGGCTCACAAATTTACTTCTCTTATAAGGACTGCCTTTGAAAAACCACTGGTTTTCTTGCGGTTTACATTTTACTTCTAAAGCATATTCCGTGCGCGTACAGTGACAGATGTTTCCATTACACGGTCATAACAAATAAATTCATAGCTATACGTGCTTCCAGTTTTTTAATTTTATCCAGAAAAGGCTACAAAAAGCCTCAGGAACTCCAAGGCTCTCAATACATGCCTCATTTATATAATTATCAGTTGCCGACATTCGGATAAACTTTTACTTTGAGGGAAATGCGCTATTATTTCCTGGAACAATTTATTCGTTGTTTTGAACTATTCAGTGTAATCTAATGTCCGGCCCATTCGGATCGAGTCTTCTAGAGCTTTCCAATTTGTTTCACCCTTTCAATGGCGTATTTTGATCCGCAAAATAATGCTCAAATCCTTCTCGAAGATTGTTGCTTATAATAATCGGCCGGGCCACCAAGCTTGGAGGAGGCATTGCAATAACCTACTCATGTCCCCAAGAAAACCACGTTCAAAACAAAATTAATACTGTTCTCTTCCGTCCCGTCACCTCAGAGAATATCAATACCCCTGTTCAGTCAGGGGGTGGGGGCGGATTCTGCCCGCACGGACTTTGAATGTTTATAACTTTCTTAATAAGCAAGCTAAAGCCATCAAACTTGGTGACTTTTCCTAGAATTTATGTGGAAACGATTTGCTGTAGCAGGTCCTTGTCTATTAAGTTTGACGTTATCATGGGGACCACTTTTTAACAAGCGGTTTTTTTTCAGAATTTTGAATTTCCCTCTTTTTAATCAAAAATCATTACTTTTTTGAAATAAATGTTACATTTGTAGATCATTTCCGTGTTAATTTATTGGTTTTGACCTTTTTTTGATCAATTTTGGCGGTTTTTGAAGGTTTTGGAAAATTCAAGAAATTCAGGATGGCGGATCCAAGATGGCGCCCGTTTAAGAACAAAGCATTATTTTGACGTCACATGACGTCATCAGCTGATGTTGTGGACCTTAATGGAAACATTTTTGGACGTACTATCTGTCCTTTAAGTTTCGTTGTCATAGCTTTAATATTCTTTAATATTAATTAAGAGGTGGGGGCGGAATCCGACCCCCCCCCCGGGTCTCACAAGACCAAAAAAAGCCCGGTCTGAATAGGGTTAAACAACTAATCAGTCATCGTGACCTTGAACAACCTACTACGAAGAAACTTCCGAAGAACTAAAAGGCGGTGCCCTATAGGCCCGTTTTAATAGCCATTGCTTAGTAACTGGATTTGATTGGGGGCGATCATAAAATTTTGAAGCTTATACACAACGATAACAAAATGGCGGGCCAATGAGAAGCTAAAATTTTAATAACTGAGATTAAGAATTTAATAACTGTAATTAGCTCGTACAGTAAAAAGCTTTTGAAGCTAGAGCTGTGGAGAATTGAACATAACGTGCTTTCATTTACAGTTATGGAATTCTTCTTCTTTTCCTTTATGGACAGTTTATTTTCTCCGTCCGGTGTTGTCCTCAGCAGGAAGTAATGCGGCAAAAGGACAAATCTAATCAAGAAAACAATCCTCCTTGTTTTCCTAACAGCCGCATGCTTATACGGTGGGGCCAAACCACCCCCCAAATGGGTCATGAAATGTCCCGTTTTTTGGTTAATTTTTAATAATTTTGTTACTTTTCATCATTTCTTTACCAAACTTGGTAATTTGATATGGGTCTTTGTGCCAAACAATTTGACATGAATGGTGATGCCAAATGTCAAATTATGACGTCATAATTTGTGACGTCATATTATTCTCTAAAATAAAATTTTAGAATTTCTAAATTTTTTCTAGTGTTTTAGAAAGAACACGTCAAGAGGAGTTGAATGTTGAAAACCGTTTGTCGATGTGATAAATAATGGATGAGATATGGCATTTTAGATTTTGAAAATTTCACAGTCTCAAAATAGGGTCCCCCCCTTGTGTAATACGTTTGAATTTAAGTGTTGTTTTGTTGCGTCAACGACACCATTTAAGTTGCAGATAAGATGTCTTAAATGACGGAAGCTAAATGAAAAAGAAAAACTCGGAAAATTTTTTCCTGCCAGAGCTAGAGCCCCCAAACCAGTTTTGTGACGTAATTAAGTGTCACGTGATCAATTATGCTCTTGCTAATATTATCGTTTTCAAGCCGAAAACTTAAAATCTAAAATGATACGATTTTTTGGAACAACAAGAAGTCCATTTTACCAGATTATTAGCTTGCATGGAAAAAAACTGTACAAAATAGATCAACAGGGTTGTTTTTAGAAGAAAAGTATGGTTCCGGGGGGGACACTTTAAATGTCTTTAAATTGCCATAACTCAAGATACGTTTGTCTTAGCGAGGTACGGTTTTCAGCATTTTACTCCCCTTGCCAAGTTCTTTCAGGTGACATAACTTTTTATTTCAAATTTGAAATTTTCAGTTAACTCGTTTTGTGACGTCAGCCATTATGACGTCACAATTTGGTTTTTTAAGTCATTCTCATACTTAAAATAAATTGGGCGACAACCCAAGGTTTTTTGCCAAGTTTGGAAAAGAAATATCAAAAAGAAGCAAAATTAGTCTAAATGACCCATTTGGGGGGTGGTTTGGCCCCGCCGTGAATTATCAGCGAGGCCAGCATAAATATTCGGTTCGGTCTCCTTATATGTATGCCTCCGCTTCACGATTTTGTTCATGTCGTTGCTGTCCACGCTCACGTATGTACATGTGTAAGATTGTTCGTGGGGCTAAACCAAAAACTATATCGGTGATGAAAATTAGCCTTAAATGGTTACATTTCGTAGTTCAGACAATTGAAGCTTTGCATTTTTGAGAGTTTAAAAGTGTGACGATTTTTTTGGCACTGGACAATGCCAGGGAGGGGCTAAACGACAACGAACAAAGAATGTTATATTCTTGCTCCAAGATGAAACCCACTCTGTCTCCCAGGAAAGAGTAATTAGCACACTCATAGCTGCAGGTGGGTAAACATTTTGTACGCATCTGTTATAATCAGCGGCTACGACTCTCTTAGCTGTCAAGTACAAATGGCAAATTCCCATGATATCTTTATCATTAGTGAGCAGTTTACAGGATATGTTTTTTTTTATTTCTCTTCTTCTTCAGTTTCGGCGTTATGATAACGAACAGTGTATGACAACCAAGTAGACGCTAAAACAAAACGTTTCCCTTTTAGTTGTTACGAGGAGCAAAAACGATATTAATTGGCAGGTTTAAGTGCTCTGAATATATAATATACATTTAGTTTGCTTCTGGCAGTTAAATTTTGCGTCGTTTAACAACGTTTTTGTACAAGGTTAAAAGTCAAAAAACGAAGAATGGGGAATATAAAATTAGAAAGGCGAATGACAATGGTGGTTATTACTTAACGACCCAAAAAAAAAAAAAGAAAAAAGAGGTGGGGTAGGGAAAATTAAAGCCATAGTCATGCATGTTTACGTGCATTCAAACTGTGCAAAAAAACCTTAAGACCTAAGTGTTTTCGGAATTCTGAAGTTGACTTAGCTGCTTAATATTTACTCACCTCACAATCTAAGAGTTTTTTAAGAGTTTGGAACTTCATTAGCAGGCTGCAATACCAACTAGATGCTAAAACACTTCAGACAACCGATACGGTATACGAGAACATCTACAATAAAAAGCCAGTTAGAAAACTGAAAAATAGAAAAAATAAACGGCGATTAGTTCTGAGAGACGCTTCGATATTTCTATGATGCAAAGTTCTTGATGACAATCATGATAGATTAATTAAAAGCAGATGTCATTTCCGTTTTAATTTCTGACTTTAACAATAAAAAAAAAATAGTACCAAAGACGAAGATAAGTAAACGAAATTGAACTGAAATCATCACAAGTAAGTAGCCTAAGTAAGTGAAAGATGTTGAGGAATGGCCGATTTGAGAATGCAATGTGACTAGACTAGAGTAATATTTCTTTTAAATCAAGCAAGTCAGACGTCCCCCATGGAGCACTAAATAGCAACGCTATTCCAAAAGAAACGATTTCTCCTTTTTGCGTTCATCCGCCAGGCTCTATTATTCCTTTTTTTTTTGCCTATTCGTGACAAACCAAGGCACCCCCAAGCAATAGTCTAGGGATTGTTTACTCTAACTGACACAAAGTTTCAAAATTAATTTTGCTAATAAACCTTTCCACATGCATGGTCTCGAGAGAAGAGACAAATTAAAGAGAAGAGACAACTGACTAGTTTTGTTCTCTTTGAAGGGAAAAGATCTGCCATGGCGTTAGTCGTCATCGTTTTGTTCTTCGTCGACGTTGGTTAGTACACTTTCATGTACATGTAGCGTTGAAAAAATAATAATACCTCAACCTTTCACATAAACGGCTGATGTCATAACATATTGGCATAAACTTGTTGATATAACCCTCGACTTCGACGCTTCTCGTTTAATTCTCGATGGCGTCTTTTTTCTGAAACCGTTCTAGAATTGTGGAATTTGTTTCCAACAGACACTCGCGTTAGTTAGTGTTTGGAGATGTATTAAATCAAGACTGAAGGCATTCCTTTTTAAAATGGCCTACAGATAGTATTAACGTTTATATATGGTTATAGAACCCATTGAGCAGCAATGGTACATGCACTATATGAGGATGTTATTGTTGATCTTAAGATTAAAATTTCAGCTTTGATGGGAAACTGAATGTTTTCTTGTTTTGATATCTTAAACAGGTTTTACCGCAGGGGTTGATTGGGTGAGTATCAGCTTGTTAACTTCTTTGATGGTCATTTTTAAGTTTATTGTTTTGCCATAACGTAGAAGGATGGCGCTGCACTTGCTAAACGTATTCCTGGGACTAACTGATTTAGAAGGTCGACTAAAATGGGCCTTTGTTAAAAAAATGAAAACAATAATAAAATCAAAAAAAGACTTGGCAGTTCCTACTAATTGTTGTAAGAAGCAGCAGAGCACACTTGTCCGTAATTTGTGTTGCCCCAAATACTCCTCTCATCCTCATGTAATTTCCTTGTGAAACAGATCAGTGCAGTGTTGACCCGGAAAAGAGAACAGCGTGTGGGATAACTGGAAGAGACATGGACAAGATTATCTGCGATTTCATGGATTGTTGCTACGACGGACACGATTACGGGTTTACTACTCTGCATTGCTTTCTTCCGGCCATTGCAGGTAGATATATGTTGAGTTTTCGTTTACCTTATCTCTCGGACGTACAAGCAAACTCAACCGTGGTGTTTGGAACCACTTTTCTGACTTTTTGCTGTGTTGGAATAGTTTGAAAATACTTAGCTTTAATTATAATTCATAATGCACTCTACAAGATAAGGCAAATATTACAGAATCCGGTGCTGTTGGGGGCCTGTGACACCACCCCTTAACTGCGAAATTTTGGGCTGCGTTCTGAGCCGTTGGACTAACTGGACTTCGGGTAGATAAAACGTTTAATTCAGCTTTCATTCAGTAAGGAGAGCCTCAAGTATTGCACAGTGGCAATTTGTACATTTGTCGTCATCAATTAGACGGCAAAGGCCCTTCTTCTTAATATTTGTTTTAAAGATAAGGCAAATATTACAGAATCCGGTGCCTGTTGGGGGCCTTTGACACCACCCCTTAACTGCGAAATTTTGGGCTGCGTTCTGAGCCGTTGGACTAACTGGACTTCGGGGTAGATAAAACGTTTAATTCAGCTTTCATTCAGTAAGGAGAGCCTCAAGTATTGCACAGTGGCAATTTGTACATTTGTCGTCATCAATTAGACGGCAAAGGTCCTTCTTCTTAATATTTGTTTTAAAGATAAGGCAAATATTACAGAATCCGGTGCCTGTTGGGGGCCTTTGACACCATCCCTTAACTGCGAAATTTTGGGCTGCGTTCTGAGCCGTTGGACTAACTGGACTTCGGGGTAGATAAAACGTTTAATTCAGCTTTCATTCAGTAAGGAGAGCCTCAAGTATTGCACAGTGGCAATTTGTACATTTGTCGTCATCAATTAGACGGCAAAGGTCCTTCTTCTTAATATTTGTTTTAAAGATAAGGCAAATATTACAGAATCCGGTGCTGTTGGGGGCCTGTGACACCACCCCTTAACTGCGAAATTTTGGGCTGCGTTCTGAGCCGTTGGACTAACTGGACTTCGGGGTAGATAAAACGTTTAATTCAGCTTTCATTCAGTAAGGAGAACCTCAAGTATTGCACAGTGGCAATTTGTACATTTGTTGTCATTAATTAGACGGCAAAGGTTCTCCTTCTTAATATTTGTTTTAAAAGCGGATAATGAGGTTAGAGCCCTATCCTTGTTAGACAATTTGGACCATAAGAACGGTCCGAACTATCTAAGAGAGTGTTTGTTATAACGTACAGTGCTAAACCTGGGAACTGATAAAAAAAAATCTGAGTTTGGTAGGTTGTTACTGGACGATGATGCATTAAAAAGATCGATAACATTTGCGGGTAATAACTTAAATTTCACTTTGAACATGAGGATTGCAATATCCTGCAGCCGGCTATTATAAAGACTTGTCATCCCTGCACGCTTAAGGTGTTTCGATACAGTTTTTTTGGGACCATACCTCACTTTTAAAATCGGCTCTTAGACAGTCTTTATCTTGTCGGATCAACGTGAAATTTGCAGTACTTTTTGGTTTTGGATTGAACTTTAGCGCGGTTTACATTTTGTGAAAATCAATATTTCCATGACAACGATAAACAAAAAACCTCAAAAACACTAAAATTGAAATTTTGCGCCATCCAGACTTCGCTTTGAAAAGCAAACACCAACATCTTAAACTGTAGTGTATGGCAAACAAAATATACAAGAACAAAAAAATTCTGTATGTTTGTTTCGAAGTAAATCGCAAAAACATTTTCAACCTTAGTTTTTGCATAGTAATAGTAAATGCACCGAAAAATAATCAATGCTTTGATGAAATGGCTCGAAAATACTTTTAAATGTGTCTTTTACTTACTATTTTACGCCTAGAAAGTTTTGTTGGAACTAGTGTGCGCGATCTCGAGAACGAATTGTTTTTCTAAGATCATTCGTGTAATAATTTTGTGGTAATTTTTGAATCTGAGCGTATTCTCATCAGGACACCAACCCACATGCTAGCTTTCTTGCAAAATGTAGATATCATTACTGAAAAAAAGTTTCTGTCAATTAAAACACCTAATAGATTACGTTAGGCCAATGACTGTCCTATAAAAGAGTCAATTTTGACTTCTTGCTGAGTGGAATCATTTGATCATTGCTTGATATTTACTCAGATTTTCCTGAAGAAAATTGTCTCTGTACCATCTTGAAGCTTGTCTGCCGTCGTCGATCGCCATCCCCGCATGGTCAGGGTCTTTATGTGCGTAGTAAAACTGATGGTCGTCTCCGTATACTGATAAACGGCTTTCAAGCTTAATGTAACTGAAAAGATCATTCTGATAAATATTCCAAAGCATACCCCCTAGTGAGGATCCCTGGAGAAATCCCCTCTTAATTTCCCTCCAACTACTGGTCGCCATTCCCACTCGTGTTCTGTTCTATCTGCCTTGGAAGTATGATTTCATTAAATTAAGAGCACTTTCAGAAAGGCCATATGCTGTAGTTCTATCCTTGCTAAATTTCTTCCCGAAATTCCTTTTCTTTCTTATTGCTGCTTTCCACTCTTCATTCATATTAGACGGGCCGAAAAGCCCCAATCACACTTTACAGTCTTCACAGCCAATAAAATCACAGCTCAACTGACAGACGACCAATAACATCGTGACTATGTCAGTTGCTAAGTTTTTGTCCGTGTTGTTTACAAATAAACAAAGCAATTGTGCGATTGCTCTTTAGTCGTGGACTTGAATGGTCACGCCGTTAACTTTCGTATCTCCGGGGGCCCATGCACAAGTCTTTATGCATGCACAAGGACACCCCACCCTGTCCTACACAAGCCAAAAGATACAATTAACATAATTTATTTTGCTTAAGCATGAATACTTTTTACAGGACCGCATGAAGAAAACTCAAGAGATCGTCGAGCTGCTTTAACTTGCTTGCCCACCCCCACCATAGGGGTGAGCCAATTAATTAAGGTGCTCATAAATGTATTTTGCCTTACTAAGAGAGAAAAATTGCAGAAAATAAACAAATAAATAAATAAATTAATTAATTAATAAACGAACATGCGAGATTTCAAAGTAGGGCTCTTGTACCTGGGTTAATACGAATTACTCAGTCATGCTGCCATTGATTACGCAATGCGTTGTGGGGTATCTTTCTCACGGTGTTGTTTTGCTTCCCATCATAAACAACAGTACAATATATTATATCTCTCTGTCGCACTCGTTACATTGCTTTTTGAATATAATATTTTGTGACAGAATTGGTGAAAAAGCCTATAATCCTATCAGCCTATAAGGCTTTATGCTCTAAAGAGAAGCCTGTTTTCAGTTATGGTTACTTTTAAGGTACTTGCCAATGAATCATTTTGATAATTTGCTTATGAAGTCTTCAAGCTAGAATTTGGGGAGAAATTTTCGCTGGTCATCTTCATGAAAATCTACAGGTAATTATTTGCACTTGAATTACATTGTAGCTGACTAATGTGGAATGACGTCAGTGCTTGAGGCTTATATTGGAGTTTTCAGTCTGAAGGCATAAAACTTAAATACGATAAAAAAAATCGTTATTCATCACAGAAGAGCACGCTAATTACTGCTGTCATTCTCTGAGCACGAAGCAAGCCTTTATGCCACAAGATACAAGCGATGGTCCTTACGACATAACCTTTTAATGAATACAATATTCTCTTGCTGAACAGGCGGAAATCCTATAAATCTGTAATCCTATAAGCCTATAAGTTTATAATCTATAACAAAAAGCCTCTTTTAAGTCAAGATAACTTAAAACTTGCCAAGGTGAAATGAAAGGACAGGTAAGTCTTTTTGATAAAGTACGTATCATGTCTGCAAGCTAGAATTTAGGGAGAAATTTTTGCGAGGTCACATCCATAAAAGTCAGTTAAAGGTAATAACATAATTATTTGCACTTGAATTAAATAAATGACCAATGTGGAATGACGTCCTGAGTACTTGAGGCTAATATTGGAGATTATAGTCTGAGGACACAAAACTTAAATACAACAAAAAATCCTTCATTTGTCACAGAACGTTGTGAGACAAACTTCAGGAAGATGGCGGCATTGGTACAAACTGCTGATGATGCCCTGAGCACAAAGCAAGCCTTTATGCCACAAGATACAAACAATGATCCTTGCGACATTACCCTGGTTGTCCAAGATGGAAAAGTATTAAAAGCTCACAAGCATGTTCTGACGAAGGCGACTCCTTTCTTTGAAAAATTGCTAAGTAGTGACATGAGGGAGTCTAAAGAAGGATCAGTTCGCTTGGAAATGCTAACCGAACCTGTTCTGGGAGACATACTGGAGTTTATTTACACCGGTGGTGTTCAAATATCACTGAACTGAAAACCGCGCGCACGAACTGATTTCGATGGTGGACTATTTGGTTCTTCCACGTCTGAAAACTCTCGCTGGCACGGCCCTAGCACAGCATTTAAATTTTTCGAACTGCGTTTCAATTTACCAATTTGCAGAACAATATAGTTGTGCGGAGCTTATTTCCTACGCCAAAAAATTCATCCTGGCTAATTTCATTGCCGTAACGAAAACGGAAGAGTTTTTGAATTTGTCTGCAAAGGAAATTGAACAGTTCATCTCAAGTGACGACATAGAAGTGAGCACCGAAGAGGATGTGTTCAAATTGATATTAACGTGGGTCGATCACAACAAAGCCCAGCGCAAGGAACAGTTCCCACAGCTATTTCGACAAGTTCGACTCGTTCATGTGTCACCGACATAACTACCTGCGCAGTGACATAGTGAAAAATGAAATTGTAAACGATAATGAAGGTTGCATGGATCTTGTGAAGGACTCCATGAAGATAACTGACTCTAAAAGCTCTGACGTTTACTCTGTTACTCCTAGAAAATCGCCGGAGACTCCTGTTATAGTTTTTCTTGCGCAAAGTGGCGGTCAACGAAATCTCTGTTATTTTCCACGAGAAGATTTGTGGCGTAAAGCACCTGCAAAACTGCGCTCAAGCGGGTTCAATGCAATTACTTGTGGCGATAAACTATACCTTATCTTACAAATGCAACCTTTCGTCTGGAGATACAATTGCGTAGTACGCTATGATTCATTCGCTAACTGTATGACAAATCTACCATATGAAGAGTAAGGAAGGGGTGTACGCCAAATTTTTCATCGAAATGAAGACGAAGTGTACGCCTTGGTGGCTGAACAACCCGACATTTTTCCTCTAAGACTTGTCATTAGTTTCTCGAATCATTGTAGTATCATAAAGTTCAAACCCGAAGCCAACTCGTGGGAAGATGTATCATCCTTTGATTTGGGTTCAAGAAGTGGCATTTGCATATTAGCCAAAAACAATTTTATTTATTTCCTTGGTGGTGGATTCTTTAGTGGACGATACATGTGCCAAAGCGTGAGTAAGGTGGACAGGTTTGACCTCATTCAGAGCAAGTGGGAGAAAGTGCCGAAAATGAAGGAACAGAGGTTCGGGGCCCACGGTGCTGTTACACACGGGCAGATTTTCGTTATCGGTGGGAGTGGATCACATGTGGTCGGGAGTCCAGACGCTTTTAAAAACAACTTGCGAAATGTATGACTAAACAACTACTGAGTGGCAACTAATAGCAAACCTGAAGATACCGCGCTACGTAAAGCTAGACGTTGTACTTGGTATGGTGTGCCTTGATGACAGAGTGTATGCTTTAGGCAAGTATTCCGTCGACAGAACTACTCGCCGGAATAATCGGGCAGTGGATAAAGCTTCTGTTCAGGACACATCAATAAAAATGCAATGCTATGACTGCCAAAACAATGAATGGCAGCAAACAACAGATATACCTACCGGAATGGTGCGAGGGAAGGCGTTTTCAGCGGATCAAGTGTGTGCTTTGAGGGTCTTGAAAGGAAGTCAGTTCCTTAAAAAGGTTTCGCACCCTTCGACGTCTTGAAGTCCCTCGAAAAACTTAAAGGCGTAAAAGGAAACCTCCAAGAGAACCTGTAACAGTGCCTGATATCAGCATTAATACTTAGCTAAAAAAACTTTTATCTGTTGTAATCGCTTTCGATTATACTTGCTGCTATAAGATGTTCACTGTAGACAGTTGCGTTTAAAAGCGGACACTAGTTAAAAATAAATAAATAAATAAATAAATAAATAAGTAAATAAATAAATAAATAGGGAAAGAAGAAGAAGAACCTGTATAAGTATTTAATATTTTTTGTGATTTCCGCTCCACAATGATGGTGCTTTCTTTGCCTCATTTTTAATCTGGGTACCAGTCAGCTGTGCGGCCTCAACTCCGACTTCCGTTTTATTTGAGTTTGTCACGCGCGCGAATCTTAAAATATGGCTTCGTGGCGCACTCTCCAACGAACATTAACTTCAACTTTACTCCTACTGAAGAAGAGCTATGCCTGAGACGTTTTATTAACCTTTTTGGCACTTTATATTTCTATTATTAACTCATCACATTTGATAGTACAAAATGGATTAGCTGGCTCATTGCGTTTAAAGCTGATTCATCCCATTTGAAGTATGAGTATATTAGCTGACGAAATGTGTTCTAATTATAATTAGAACACATTTCGTATAAATAAGTCGTAATAAATATAATAAATATTTCGTATAAATAACTTTAGATGTATTAGCTAATATGTGAGATACATTGGCTGACTTATAGCGTTAATGTGACTACACTAAATAGTAATCTTTACATAACTTGCATATTTTAGAGTTTGTATTTGTTTTCTCAACCAACTCGTGTTAATTGTCGTATTTTGATGTGTAAATTAGTAAAAATCATGTCCTGTGAGATATCATTTTTGTGGTATTGTAGTAAATAAAGTGTTGAAAAAGACTGCACTAATTGACTCATCGCGTTTTGACCATAACTACATTAGCTGACTCCTAGCAGTTTGAGTATGATCACAAAATTTAGCAAATCTGTCAGAATTCAGTACATATTTTGTTAGAGGTGGATTCTAGCATTGATAAGAATCTCAAGTGGGTACTTTGGCTTTTTAACCTTGTGGAATTTGTACAGTGCGTTCAAAAGATCTGTTTCAGCCCTCCAAATTCCAAATTAGCCTTGAGGCCACTAGAGCTGAAGCAGCCCACTGTGAAACTATTTCGTTCGTTGCTGGGTCAAAACGACGACCCCTATCGAAAACCGTAAAGGCCCTCAGTGAGACCAAATTTGGCACTATGCTGCTAGCCCAGCCCTGTAAATGCAACTATATGGCCTTAATTAGGAGAGCCGAGTTAGCCCCCATTTTGGGAGCTAAAACAAGACTTATAAATTTATAATCTCAAGCCTTGACACGTTCCTGTTCATTTTGAGAGTGTTTTTCTCTTGTGTGCGTAATCATTTTTTAAAAATGAAATTCAGCGTTATTCTTCTATCTTTAGTCACTTCGCCGTGTTACATAAGTCCTCGAGTTCAAAAAATCCATTTTCTATTAAAAGCTTGAGGTGTCGCTCTTTCTCCAATAGCGAATACAATTTTTAATGAGAGAAAAAGAAACTCCTCTGCCAATATATGCAAAAAGACAATATCTTTATTGTCTTGAGAATCAAACCTCGGCTGACTCAGTATCCTGACCACAACGTTGAAATTTCTCTCGCGCTAAGGGGAGCGTAATCGTAATGCCGAAGTACTATATGTGGTGTGGTCCGTTTGACAAACAATAGTTCTTGGTCATTTAGTCCCCAAGCATTTTCAACTTCATCGTAAAAGTATCTCATTACTGGTTAAATATGGATTGTTTATGCAATGAAAATAATTTGTTCCGTCAGGTAACATTTTGATCCTCTTTAATACTAAATCCTAAACGAGGTCCGAGACGTTTTCAAGCTTGATCGTCGGACAACAACAACAACGAATAACAATTTGCTTCTACGCAAGGCATATATTATTTTGTATTTTAAACTTGAAATCGGACTAAAGTCGCATCATTTTAGTGCTCAGTTTCGTGTCGAAGATGCATTTACAGACAAGTATGTTTCGCAGTTAAAATAATCTTATTTTTTCAAGGTCTACTACCAGATCCATTTCATTTCAAAGATAGGAAAGATGCTTGTCAACGCTGGCCATTTTTTTACAACTTTAATACTTGATGTACTAGGAGGTGGGGTGTCCAAAGTGGTTAGCGCACCGGACCTGAACATCCGGAAGCGACGTCTCCAAATCCTGCTGTCACCACTATGCACGAGTTGTTTCACGGCAGGCTGAGGGTAAAACCTCTCGGTCCCAGTGGTAGATACTCGATAAAGTTATATATGGGGTGGCTCCGCCCGGTGATTCATACCCTTACCCTTTAATATATTATTTTTTTTTCCAAAGTGATACCCCGTTCATATACCTAAAACAAATTTGCACCCCTTCCTTATACCTCAAGGATAAACCAAAACAATGGAATTTCTTATAATCAGCACATTTTTCCCGGGCTTGTAGTCGTTCTGGTTCAGGTGCTCAAAGGGTGCAAGCTTTTGTGTTTCGCATGCCTATATATACGTCTCTTTAGTTGCCATCTCTTCCGCTTTGCGGCCGATTTTGTGACCTTTCCACATACTGATATGGCAATTTCCCCTACCCTTTAGTATAATGCGAACTTAAAAAGGCACCCTTCTCGGGCGGAGCCTCCCCTTATAACCCACTATTGGGAGCTCCCTCCCCCTCCGGGTCTCGGTCACGCTTGTAAATAGCCAGCTGGTCTGCTTCCTGCCACAGGTGGGTAACCGTAGGGACGGACCATTAAAAAAGTGATGGGGGGGGGATGGGGAAAAACCAAAAAAAAATTCATACAAGGGAAAATGTCCGAAAAAAAAAATTCATGCAAGATAAAATGTCCGAAAAAAAAAATTCATGCACAAGATGGGCCTCATTTTGATACGAAACCATAATTCGTTCTGGCAAAGTGCTCAAGTAGTGTCTCCAGTGTTTAAAAAGTTGGAAATTTTCTGGGGCTCTGCCAGGATGCTATAAAATATTGTTTTCATAATTAATATTTCTTTTGTCGGGAGGGGGATACCTTAACAGGTATCACTACCACTGGCTGGAAGCCACTGGAAGCCAGTGTACCACTGGAAGCCACTGGGTATCCTTAACAGGTATCTTTTTGGACTGACATTTTGGAGTGGAGGGCACTATCGGGGGGCTGTATCAGTAAGTGGGGTCTGGAATGACTACGATGGATTGTGGGAGAGGAACAGAAGAGGGCAAGGACTAAGAAAGTGCACTAGAAAGCCTTCCACTCCCAGTGGCTTCCTACTCTCCCACTGTGTCTACATCCTCAAAAAGCTGTTACATTAAATTATAACCCTTAACTTCGCAGCAAAGGGTTAGAAGGTACCTGTATGTACTTTATATCAAAAGTCTTAAAGGCAAATTTATGAGCTACGTTTTTGAAAAGAATTGTTTTTAAATTAAGGAAATAACAGTGTATGTACTTCATATTTTATAAATTAATCTTTCTGGACACCACTGTTTGTATCAAATCCTTTCATATGAATACGTCTTTTATAAAAAATCCATACATGTATATCAATAATATTACACAATTTTTCACTATAAATCGCTATTTACTTTTGAAAGCTCCTTCAGTAAATTAAATTTTAAAGCAAACATTATTAAAAAGTGTTTTGTAATAAAATAAACTTAAAAATGTAAAGTAACGTAACAGTACAAGCTATGTATTTAGTAAAACAAAGTTGCATTGTTTTAATTAAGTCAATAGCAAATTGTACATAAGGAAAATATTTTCTCAAAAAAAAAATTATGCATAGGGCTGTAGCCAAAAAAAAAATTCTTGCACAGGAAATGAACCAAAAAACATTCTGGCAGGCTAAAAATCCCCCACCCCCCCCCCCCCATCACTTTTCTAATGGTCCGTCCTTTACCATGTTATTTTCAGTTGAATTTTTTATGAAGTTTAATGCTCAGTCCCTTTTAAAACGTCTGCTAGATAAACTGATTTATTTATTTACGTTTGGTAGGGGGAACTGGGTATTGAGACTGACAGTGAAATGGTACATATGTCGACCCGTCGTCCGAGCAGGTGTGCTTTAATTGGTACTAATTTAGCATAACGCTTCTCCATGGGGGCCAAAGAAGGGTTTTTAACAAGCTAACGGAAAAATGTGGAAAACGCCGACAAATTGCATTGGATTAACCACTGGAGCAGAATTCCAGGGAGGTTGGGCGGGGGTGGGTTTGTTTTTAGAAAAATAAGCTTCAGTTTAGGTCTTCAACGTGACCTTCTGCAAATCATGCACAATGGGTATTGCTTTATGTTAAACCCTCAGCCACACACGAAAACTTTTCAAATTTAATTCCTAGATATTGAGGTCTACCCACCGGGAAGTAGGTTGATAAAATGTAAGTAGAAATAACGTACGCTTTTCATTCTACTAAGTTATTCTTGTTTTTCACGTTGCCATGTTCAGCCAATGGCGTAGCTCCACCACTCTCCATATAAACGAAGTGCAACCCACAATTCCTTGATTCGCTCTGACGAAGGGCTAACACTAGAAACGTCAGCTTTCAATCTCTTTACGGTAGCCAGTTTACCTTATCAACTTAGTTGATAAATCCAAAATTTTGTGTTTCACGTCCCCACCGAGTCAGCATCACAGTTTGTTCAGAAACTAAACCCCTTGTTTGTTTAACAAAAATTATCTTGAGCAAAGATAGGCAAGTTATTAAAAGTTCGTTATTCAAACAGCGTAACCGACGACCTAGCACAAGTGAAAAACGTATGTGTCCGCCATGTTGGTGTCCCTCTTTGGAGCACTAATATGAGGGCCATCAAAATAAGAACAAGAAATAAGGCTGAAAATGAACTCCAGTTCCTTGGTTTCTCTTCAAACTTACGCAGATGACATTTTTACGTTATTGTGATTCTTAAAATTCAACAGTAACGCAAACTATCGGTTTAACGACATTTTGAGAATTCCTATGTTTCGACCTGCCACGAATTTGATCAAATTTCAAATTGTTTTATTCGTTAAAAGAAGCAATATATCAACATGAAACTTTCCTTGGAGATCTTTCCCACTAGTGTGTTGAACATATTGAAACAAGAGAGGCTTTGTGGTCGCGTAAGTTTACGTTTTAGAATTCTGATGACGTCGCATGAAAACCAGCAATTAAGATAAACGATTGCACACGTACACTTTCTTGACAGTAATTATAAGCGAAAATAAGGCCCAGTCATGAAATAAAGAAGATGCATAATCCAGCATGTCGCATTAGCGTGGACAGTAAGAAATCTGAGTCTCCAAAGGACTTCGAGCCCTTTACAGTTCCGGATACCGGTCGGATGTTCCAACCACTGAGCTACATGAGCTAGGTCATATTTAATTATTAATAATCAATAATTAATATTTGACACGCAACCCTCATATTTTTTTTAAGATCACCAATGTCGAAATCATCATGGGTGGGGATTAAAACAAATACATTTTTAGGTCTTTTATGAAATGAAAGATACGCATTCAAGTCAGCATCTGAGTCCGCTCTACTGGTACAACACCTTATTCGGTTTCAAGACAGAGCTCAAATATTTTACCTTTACTTTTCATCATCAGACCAGATAGAAGGGAGGAGTGCTTTGACCTAATTGCTATCATTCATTGTTTAACACTAAATGCTGTAAATGGCTTTTTAGCAATAAATCCCGGGATGGATGTGTGTGTGTGTGTGGGGGGGGGGGGGGGGACTCCCCTATATAAGCCGCACCAAGGATATGGGTTTGGAGCCGTATTGGTCTGAGAAGTGGTATGGATTTCAACTATTTTGGTCTGAAAGTGGGTATGGCTGTTTCGATAAAAACTAGTGATTCGTTGATTAATAATTGATTGACTGCGAAAATCAGAACATGCACATGCTTTAGTTAATAAGTATACAGTATTTGATATTGATTGACACTACACGCACAAAGTGATGCGAGTAAGGACTTGATTTAGTCGGATCGGAACTGTTGAGCTAGCCAGGATTATATGTACACGAACAGCTAACCAGGATTTATTAAGAAACATCGCTAACCAGGATTAAGAAGCAAACATTGTTAACCAGGGTCCAATTTAACCCGCCACAGAAGTAAGTGATAATTTACATAGAATTTGTACTATGGCATTGCAAGTTGTAATGTATGTCAGGAGATTTAAGACGCGCTTACATTTTGGTTTTAGATCGAATAAATTATCTCAGAATCCGCAACTGTAATCAACTACAAGAATCACCAAATAAATCAGGAGCAAGAATTATACGATATGTGGCTGGTTTATACTGAGTAATCCGAGGGAACAATGGCTTTGCCTTCTGGTATGAAATCGGGTATGTTTTTAGGGAGCTACGAGAGCATGGTTATTGGTTCTAAAATTGTGTACAGCTCTTAGGTCTGGAAATTGGTACGGGTTTTAGAGGCAAGATTCTGAAATTCTAAAATTAAACTGAGTGCGTATTTTGGTCTGAAATTGGGACAAGGTTTGGAGAACCTGGCGGAGAATCCCCGGCAAAAATTTCAAGAAGAACTTCTCTTCCCAGGCCCGAAATACTTTTTTCGGGGTTTCGGCGTTAAGCTGTTTGTCACTTGTCTTTAAGTAGCACGTATTTTTGCAAGCAACAAATATCCCATTTCTGTTCCTTGACATTATAAACAAAGTTGTCAGTTATATCAAGGTCATAAGGTTAGATCTTTAGTATTAAACTGTGCTGTTCACATTCTGTGTATCCAGCGTCTTACTACCCGTCAATGATCATGGTCGAGGCGAGGGAATAATAGCTTGTTGATGCTGTAGTGAATCATTATTGGAAAATCTGGATTCCTTACTATAGGCGCGAGAAAGTGACGGAAAATTAAACCCACCACTGTTCAGATGTACAAATCCTTTAGATGTATGGTTGTACTAATCGGTACATACAGTTGCAGACTATAATACACAAACTGTTAAAAATAACTTACCTAAAATAAAGCAGAACATCATGGTTGCTTTGAAAAATCATCAATTTGACATGATACGGTATAATAGGAGACTGCAGTTTTATTCTACTTTTAAGACTGATCAAAACAGCTCTCTTCAATTAAAGTTAATTAAAAATATAAATCACAGAAAATCTATTGCAAAGTTAAGATCGGGGGTAATCATGACTTAAGAATTAGAACTAGCACACATTGTGTCCCAAAAATTCCTGATAACATAACAATTTGCCAAATTGTTCATCTGGTGAGGTAAAAAAAAAATGAAATTCACTTACTTTTTTACTGTAATTCATACAAGTGTATAAAAAAAACGTTTTTAAATAATATAACTTTGAAATATCCCGACTTTATTACTCTTAGTGAACATAACAAAATGTTATTTCTTTTTAATTACATAGACCGTTTTATTTGTATGAAACTGGGTTATTTTGTTTTCGAGGCTTTCCAGAAAAGAAAGCAAGGACCACGATTATAATACAATTGCTCGTATTATTATTTTATTATTCATTGCCGTATAATTACTTCTATTATTCCTTTTTCTCTTTTTTATGTAATACCATTTATGTATATGAGAATGCAAATAAATTGCTGCTGCTGCTGTTGCCAACGGTTGTTGTTGTGTTACTTGCGAAAAAAATGGTAAAAAATCAAATAGAGGATCATTTTATGTGGAATATAGAAACATGTCCTGTTCGAGTTTCACTAGTAACGAGGTGGAATGCTTCGTGGGCGGAAGACATGCCTGGAGTTTACACATGTGCACTAGATTGAAAAAACGTTCTCATATGAAAAGTATGAACCATTAACGGTGAGACCTAATGGATTTATGGGTAGTTGTTTCTTAGCATTCGCATATCGAAAATACAAGTCTGTTCTCTTGCGAGTGATGTTGATTGCAGCGAGTTGCACGTGGTAATAGAATGGTGCAAACCTTTCTGAAAGTGGCCAAATTGACCAGTAAGGGCCAATTTGAGCGCTAGACGGTGCAAAATTTGCAAAAGTTTCAACCCTTTCACGAACTAAAACAGTTTTTGCTGGAAAACTATTCGGAATGAAGGTTATACCGCGTTGTACCAGTACTGTATATGAAAACACTCACTCGCTGATTATGTAAATGCAGTTAATGTTCGGTGGGTACACTTCTCAAAATGCTTCTGGGTCTCGCATTTCATGGATCATACTTATCACACAAGGTTTTTTCAATCGAGTGTATAAGGTGTGGCTTGCAAAAGCATGCAACTGAGCCCAGCACGATAAATTTTAGAAATCAATAATCGTTGTGGGTTGATATCATTAAGGCCATCAAGCAATCCTGACGCAAGGCATCGCTGAGTAAGATTAAAAGCTCTTGATGAGTAAGATAGCCCCACATATTCCCAACCCCCTAGAAAAAAAAATCTAGAGGGATATCTAGATTTTTTTGCGGATGCCCACGTTTGTCTCAAATCGGATACAGTTAACAAGCCGAATCGAATAGAAACTATACGCAGCAAACGGTAATTAACACCATTGCAAAGGAATGTGGCATACCTATGTTTTGAATACTACTTTCGGTAGTGCTGCCAGCTCTAATTTCATCTTCCCTTAGACTCGGCCTTCGAAGATTTCATCTTCCCATTTGCTGATGAGTTGCGCGCTTGTTCTGCTCTCCTGCTTCTTGATAAATTGCTCGCTGGCGATATGACCTTCATGGTGGTAAAGATGAAATTGCAATCGGTACAGTGCCAGAAAGGGTACTCCTTAGCGTGTTTTTCATCTGTGTGTTGTTTCACCTTCACTTCCACCGCATGTACCATGTGTGCTCAAATAGAAAACGAAAATGATATAATTCTAATGGAAAACGACTTCCTGAAAATCACAAAAATTATCGATGGAATTGAAGATGTAGTACAACACAGGCAAGTGTAGCAGAAATGAAGATATAACTGTATGCTTCTATGAATTGTCTGCAAATCAAATGTACGAAATTTTAAGACATTCTCTGATATTTTCGCGCTCGTCTAAATTTTCGTGTGAACTACGACGCCTCTTTATTGTACATATATTATGGTGTGTAACGTTTCTGGAACTATAATTAGTCAAGATATGTTATAGTCTGACACGCAAAAGTGTGATGGCATTTCATAAAATTGCTTGTTTTTGAAAGTTCGACTTTCCAATGACAATGAAAAGATAGTAAGGAACATTCATCATCATTATCATTATCATCATCAGTTGGCTGCAGCGCAGGCGACTGAAAGAGAAGAATTAAACTCGTGAAAGATGGTAAGATAAATAAATAAAAACAGAAAATATATACTGTAGCTGTGGGTAATCACTTAATATTTTACAAGGTATGTTAATTCATGTTAAGGTACATTCTGTAAGGAACATAGAGACAGATTAGAGAGAGATAGATTAGATTATCAAGTGGCTGGCTGACTTAAAGGAACAAAGAACAAATAGCAGACAGGCTACAACAGTTAATGCACTTTTAATTACTTTTTATGACTAAATTTTACCTGTTACAGGCACTTTCGGCTGGCATTATAATCATTTTTCCTTGGTGCAGTTTTCAGTTCTATGGAGATGAGAAACCTATCTTATAATGCTTTAGAATATCGTTACATAATAGGTTTAAATTTTAAAATAGCTTTCCATTTTCTTCAACTTTTAAGTAGAGCTTAGGTGTTTAATCCCTCTTAGTTCTTTTCTAATATTTCAATATCAGCATTTTAGTAGTTTAGTTAAATTTTATCTTGTTATATTTTCACAATATATTTTTAGTTAAATTTTATCTTGTTATATTTTCACAGTGCCCTATTGAAAACCAGCTTGCGTGATATAGGCCATCTGTATAAAGAATTGCATTATTATTATTATTATTATTAGTTGCTCATTGCTCTGTGTTTGTAAAAAAAAAAAAAAATCTCGCGCCATTCTAAAAAAGCAATCAGTAGTTATACCAAAACCCATTGCGTTATCGTCACACGCGTTTCTCGCGCTTGATGCCTGTTAAAAGTATATACTTTCGTTTTGATGTTACGACGCACAAATGAAAAGCGCTCTAAAGATACTGAAATATGAAGTGTTCTTGAATTTTCTATGAAGTTTCTCTGCCAGACTAGCGTTTAATTTGATAACTGTAGATATGTTGGCGATTTTCTCAGTCAACCTGGCCGAATGTTAGGTCAAGGAACACCTTGCAATACTACTTGTTTGCCTCCATTACAGCAATTAAAACACCTGGGGTCGTAATTTTTGGTACCGCAGCACTTGTTTGAGTATATCGTTGGCCTATCCATTAGAGTACCTTGCCAGCAACTTTGCCACAATGGATAGTATAGTTTCGATCTGCAACAGCCTTGCAAGGACAAGATTGTTTTCCCCCCGCAAAACTTTGTTCTTCCATTTGAGCCTCCTGAACCCCTTCTCGATCCATGTCTTCGATTTCTTGAGCTGCGTCCCCCACCGCCTGATTTCTTCGTTCCTCTTCGACCACTGGACCCGCCTCTTCTCTTCTTCTCTATTTAAGTTATGACTAATGGTGCTTTAGTTATTTTCAATTTGAAGTCAGTAATGGATTGTTAATTTTCGCTCTATCATTCTTTCTTGTATTTCCTGGAATTCAAGTTTAAATATCGCTATATACCTTCAACTTCATCATTCTTCTGGTCCTCCACCATAAATTGCAATTGCGGTTCAGGATCCGCATTGTCAGGATCCGCTTTGTCTCTCATGTTAATCTCTGTTTTTTCAGTGAGCGCAGCGTCATAATCCTTGTCATCTGAATCATCGACGTCTTCGGCCCAATCCCTCTGATCGCCTGGTGAATCACCCTCATCTTCTTTGTGATCTTCATCATCAAAGTCTTCACCTTCCTCTTTGTCCCAATCATTTGTTTCTTCAATATTATTGTCGTCATCATGATTATGGTCTTCGGACCAAACGTTCTTTTCTAACTCGAAGCCATTAATTTCTTTAGTATCAGGGAACGCAGCACAATCGCAAAAAGCGAAGAACAGTGCAGCAAACAAAACAAGAGCCGAGAAAGTTAAAGATAACCTCAATTTGGACATGGTTTTGCACCATACACAGTTTCTCGGGTTGCTCTGACCACAACTATTAACTGAAAATTGTGGCTTTTCCTTTCAAAAAAGACGCCTATTTATATTCTTTCACCATTGCAATACAACGTAATAGAATAATTTAAAAGACCTAAACTTAGATTGGTCTTGGATAAGCACTTTGGTCTATTTTTGAGTGTTATCTGTGTCCGTTTCTATTTCTGAAATCAAATAATTACGGTAACCACAACACTACACAACCCGATAGTACTGGGTGATGTCTTTATGATCAGTATCTTCTTTAATCTCTCGTCTCATATATCTCGTCTTTAGGTCCAATTTTGGGAATATATCTCAATATAACACTCACAATTTGTTTAGTGTAAATAGTGCGTAGTTTTAACGAAGGAAGAGCCACCCTGTGGATTTCGTTGATAAACCATTATTATTACCATTATTATTATTATTATTATTATTATTATTATTATTATTATTATTATTATTATAACATGTTTGAAATAAAAGCAAACCTCACATGCACTGCTTACAGTTTGCGTTTCAAAATCATCTGAAGGCAATATCAAACAATATTATAATCTTCGAACACCGATAAATCCTGACCACTGGGAAAAAACATAAGGTCAAATAAACCCTTCATGATCTTACAGTACAGGAGTCCCTAGCTAAAAACATGGGTTGCATGTATTATATGTTCGGAACGAACACTCAATTACGCAGTGTTTCGATTCTATTTCAGAATCATCTCCAGGCAATATCAAGGAAGTGTTGCAAAAAATAGCGCATGAACAAGTAACCCGAAAGGTTTGGAAGAGAAGGAAACTTCACAGGCATTCCTTTCAGATTCCATTCATATGGAGGCAATACTAATAATACATTTTCCTGACCATTGGAAAAAAAAAATACAGTGTTGGTAGGTTTCGAACCCATCAGCTGAACTAGAGAGACGCTGAGACAGTGCCTGCATTTGGATGAGTCCCGTTTGTATTTGGATGCGTCCCTTTTGATGAAATGTGCCATTTGATGTTATGTTATGATCTTACATGTGTGCAAGAGTCTCTTGTTACAAACACGCCTAGTATGTATTATATGCGCGGAACATAATACTCAAGGATGGAGTGTTTCGATTCTATTTTAGAATCATCCTCAGTCAATGTCAAATAAGTATTGTAAAAGATGGCGCATGAACTAGTAACCCTAAAGCCGTGGGTTCCAATTTCACCTGAGCCACTGAATTGTTTTTGGTGATTGGGATTTATGTAATATATCAAACACGAGAAAGAGCGTTTAATCAGGATATCCAAACCCCGAGAAGTGGGTTGAAAAAACGAGGCCCAGCCGAGTTTTTTCGACCAACTTCGAGGTGTTTGAATACCTGATGAAACACTTTTTCGAGTTTTTGATATGGCTTCTCAAATCATTCATAATTCTTGGAGAAATTCAAAGCAGAAGTTCGGAAAAGTTTATGCTAATTAAGATCCGGTATCCAAACCACCGTCACGGTAGTGATTTCCTTTGTTTCTCTTTATGAATTATTAATGCATTTGAAAACAGTATTGCAAAACTGAGGATGGACACTTAAGATCGGTTGGGATTCAGCCACGCGTTGTTCCCATCGTAGCTCTGTAGCTCAGAAGGTAGAGCAGCGGATTATTAACCCGAAATCTCGCCTGAGTCACTCTTTTTTCCAGTGGTCAGGATTTCCCAGTTTGCCGAAAGATTTGTTTAATCTAGATTCCCACCGCCTTTTAAAGCGGAATTAAAAATAACTTTCTCAGTTTCTTGCATAGCTGATTATGTATGCATGCCTGATCCTTTTTGTAAGGACCCCTTTTCGCCCACCCAGACAAATACGACACACCTCTGTTTTTAAAAGTTTAGCAGTTAGTAGAAGTGAAGTCGATCGATATCGCACAGAATACAGTAAAGACGACCCCCCCTCCCGGGTCAGTACTTCTAGATAATGATTTCATTTTTCAAGATGCGAGTGTAATTTGTTTTTTGCTTGACTAAAATCTCCTAAATTCTAGCAATGTTTTTATGCTGTACAAGAATTATATCAAAGGTCGGATCGACGTGCCTCCGAAAACGGAGAGCGTTTTTGAAAAACTCTGCTTTAAGAGATACAAATCCCCGTTTCTCTTTGTTTGATAATGCAAAATACGTATGTGTTTTCAAACGGGAGTATACTGGTGTAGACAGAACCTGAGTGAGAGATATTATTTGTGATTCATCGATTACCTAACTGTACAAATTTCTTCGAGTGTAATGACTTTTAATCAATTCGCCTGCATACTTTCGGAAGTTCAGATACTACAGAAGAACAATGACTCATTACCGATGAAATGAGCAATAAGCAAAGGCTAGCAGTTGTGGGTTATCGCTTAATATATTACTTGGTATTTTAATCGGGGCAATTGAGTGAGGAACAGACAGACAGATATATGGACAGAAAGACTAACTAACAGACAAAATTAACAGAGAACGAATAATGCATTTTACTGTTTACAGCAAATAAACTGTTCTTGGGCATTTTAGAAAGCATCATAAAAGATCTCTTTTTAGCACTTTTTAGTTTAGGATCGCTCTGTGATTGTTTAAGAAGAAACTCTTGCAATTCTATCAAGGAATAACCGGTTTCGTCGTTGTGGCACGGGCTTTCCCGCGCGTGGTGACTGTTACATACTTTTGGTTCGATTTCTGACAAATTTAATAAGCTAATTTGTGTTTGTCGTCGTTTACAGCAGAGGGATTACGATGGTTTTAGTTTCATGGCATTCAGATGACTACTGTGAGGGCTCCTTTAATTTCCGGCTTGCTGCATTTAAGCATTCTGTTTTGATAATTTTCGGGCCGCCGTGCTCATATGCAGCAAATTCCCTTGGGTGGATCGAATGATTTCCATCTGTAGCACTTCAACGTGGACGGCGTTAGTTGTCGTTCGCAAAACTTCTTTCGCTTCTTTAGCCACCTGAACCCCTTCTGGACCCACGTCGACCATTTCTGTCGCTAAAGTGAACATTTCTTTTTTTTCCTAGTCGGCAATTGGATCCGCCACCTCTTCCCTTTTGGTTCCCTTGCCTGACGTTAACTTTGGCATTAAATCTCATTCGTCTTTGCCGAATCGACCTCGCTTGCACTGGAACCGCGTCGCTGGCACCATCCTGGTCTTTGCGTCCTCTTCGGCGCCTTCAACACTGAGCGGATCTTCCACTTCGAGCTCGTTCAAATCTGTTGTGAAGGAGAGAATTCATTGGTTTGAACCTGCTGTAGGGATGAAAAAAATAAACATGATAATCATAACGAAGAAATCGTTTCCCTCCAAAAAGACTTTGTTTTAGTGTCATTTCTGTATGAATGTATTGTTGTAGAGATAAAATTTCTATCGAAATCTAATTCGTTTGCAACTTTTCGACGCTAGTCGGGGTAAACTGGACTTTCTGTATTTGCGTTCTTAATCGCACAAAAATACCATCGTTTATATTTCATTGCTCGGTTTGGCTATTACAATAATGTCACGATTTCTTTTAAATTGTATGCAAATATAATTTGTATTTGGGGAAGTTTTCCTGCGACTCATTTGCCGACGTGATTATCGGACACAAAACCAAATTCCACTTTCATTTTATCGTAAGAAATGAACTCCACACACGGAGTGTGATCTGAACTTATATTTAGGGATACACCCACCTTATGATTCGGGTCACAAGAAAAGACGCTTCAGTTATTTTCAGTTTGAAGCGAGAAATGGATTGGTGGTTTTCGCTGAATTGTAAGTTTTTGTGTCCTGGGACATTTTCTTTAATATTGCTATACATGCATAACATCAACTCTATCACCCTTATCTTCGTCCTCAACCATATCCTGCGGCTCTTCTCCTTTGACAGTCTTGACCCTTGGGCGGTGTTGACGATCTTATCAAACTCAACGTCGTTGCTTTCTTCAGCGTCAAAAAACGCAGCACAATTCCAAAAAGCGAGGAACAGTGCGGTAAACGGAACAACAGCCGAGGAACCGAGGAACAACAGCCAAACGGAACAACAGCCGAGGATAATATCACTTTAAAAATGTGGTTTGCGCCATACACAGTTTCCCGGTCTGCGCGACCTAAGCACAGCTTTCACAGAAAAATGGTGGTTCCTCCTTTCAAAAACGCCTACTTATACCGTTTTCACCTGTTAGAATTGATAACAAGGCAGAGTATGGAGTATTTCAAGGTGGCTGAACACAGTTTGCGCGCGCTCTTTTACTGCTGATGTGGGTCAGCGCGTGCAGAAAGCTTTGGCAAGAACACACATGGCCCTATGCCTGATCATTTAGTTTGTTTATTGAGGATCGCGCAAGTTTTATTTTCCGTCTTAATAATCAAATAGTTATGTGTGAAAACGTTTGTTGTATTGAAGTATAAAAAGTAATACGATTGCAAAAATCCCCTACGTTTCTAAAAAGTCATTTTTTTGTGTCTGAGGGTCGAGAAACCGATGAAATGAACTGATGTACATGCAGTTAACTAGTTAAAAGTGACTGCATGTTTTATTAGAAATGCCTGACTTGTAAGGAACATTTCATTAGAATTTCATGAAATTTGGCGAAATACCAGTTTAGAATACGCGTAACTCGTCTAGCAACAAAATCGAAATTTGACAGAGGACATGGTCACCGCTAAAACGTTAAATTGTAAAACTTCAAATTACTGAAGATCTCTCTGTCTAAATTACATGAGACTCGTGTTAACACAACAAAATGTTCAAAGTTTTCAAGAGACAAGTGATGGGAAAAAAAAAGATAATGTATGGATTTTAATTTCAAAGAATAAATCAAAACACTGTTTAAAATCACTTTTATTTTTTCTTCGGATTTCGAAACTATGTTTATTAAACACTCCCCAAGCGAAATTATAAGCCTTAATTTTGAGAAGAAGACCGTTAATTTAAACTGCAATTTTCCGTTTTAATGGTCCGCCATTATTACACCAGAAAGGATACAATGACGTCATACGCGCAAGAGATGTAGAATGCAGTGTGTGTGAAAGTGCCTTATTTAGTATGCAGCACGGGAGTTTTGAGCTTTCACACTCTCAAACTCGTGTTTTGCATAATTTGTAAGCCGCGTTCACACACTACATTCTACAGCTCTTGCGTGTATGACGTCATTGTATCCTTTCTGGTGTAATAATGGCGGACCATTAAACCGGAAAATTGCAGTTTAAATTAACGGTCTTCTTCTGAAAATTAACGCTTATAATTTCGCTTGAGGAGTGTTTAACAAACATAGTTTCGAAATCCGAAGAAAAAATAAAAGTGATTTTTTGATCATAGTAGCACTTTTAGGCCGCGGATGAGAGACTAGATCATCAGTATTTATTTATTTAAAGCGTATGCACAAAGTGCGACGAATGATAGCGACATTGAGCGAAATATTCATGAGTAAGCTCTGCAGTATAAAATCTTTGGTTTATGCATCATGGATTGCTCGTGCGTTTAATCGTGTGGCAGGAAATATTGTGCATTTTAAGAATTGTTAAATAAAAATTTTCTTAATAACAATAATAATAATTATAAATGCGTTGAGCGCTCGCTTGTTGTATCTGTACCGTTCTTTTTATTCTTTATCTGTTAGTTGAAACGTTAATTGCAACTTTTTAGAATTTTCCAGCAAAACAAAACGAAAATAAAATAGTGTTTCTATCTCTATCTCGAATACTTATCAACATCACCAATTTTGTGTCCAATATTTATCAACATCTGGGTCTTTCGTAAGTGGAACTCCGTGAATTTTTTTCTGTGTATATCTACACTGCTCCACAGCTTGGAAAATAATAAAAGACTTCTTTTTGGTTTTAGTGTTTAATTCTCCGTTTAAGCGGAAAAAATCCACTTCGAAAATTTCGATAGTAAAATTCTCTTTCTATTTTGTGTGTGGTATAAATATTAATTGTTCAGCACCAATGCTTTTTTCTTTCGTTTTTTTTCGACGGAAAACACTCGATTTTTTTTAGATTGCATGCAACCTATTGTTTGTTTCTGGAGTGTTAACAATAGCTTCTTAATTTTTATATCCATAATTTGCATAATAAAATATTCTTGGCTTAAACACTCGTGTTTTCTCGATAAGCCTTCGGAAGCCCTAAAACCACCCATTTTGTGTCCAAGAATACAGCGCGGATATAAAATTTCCTGAACTGACACAGCAGACAGGTAAAGTAGGTGTGTTGTAGGTTGTCACAACAGAAGCACTTTTTTAAAACAGACTTTTTAAGAGAAGTTTTAAGTCTTCAAATTTAAACAAGGACGATTTTACTAATTTAAAGGCTTATAACTTTCAGTGGAACTTGAAATCACAAAATCGGCTTCTGTTGTGACACAATAGAGGTTTTAACTGATCAATCAGTGGCAAAATCAAGAAGCGTTGTCTTCTCCACGAGGAGAAAACTTGGACACGGAGTAGCGTTTTATCAAATGTTAACTTTAGAAGCTCGAAACATCGCAAAGAAACGCAATTTATCAAAGGAAAAACAATCTTGTTGCACTTCCAACATCCCTCAAGCCCTCTATTAAGTTTCCACGAAATCAGCTCCCAAACGATCAAGATCTTAAGTTTTTTAACGTAAGACCTCCACCAAAACTTTGCCTTATAAATTTATTCATGAGCAGCTTGTCACCAGCGGCCTTAATGCTAGTTTCTTTTTTACAAGCCATGTTGCCATGGTAACGGTCTTCAGCTTAGCAAAAAAATTAAAATGTATCCTCTTTAGGTAAACTTGCACCTTGCTAATGTTAGGCGACAAAAAGTGAGTGGTTTGAAAATAACGACGAATAAGGCAAAGGGTTCCAGAAAACTGTGCCACCTTAACAGACCTAAATTGCTTGGCACCCAGGCTCATTTTTTGTCGTCTTAAGTAAGTGTTCATGTGTAAATTAATGGTCAGAGCCTTTTAATATGTTTGACACGAAAACAATATACACGAAACAACATTTCACAAGCACTGCTCACAGCTGTTTTAAAATGCATATGGTAAGCTTAAAATATAGATGCCGTATTTTCTCAATTAAACGCCGGGGAGGTTTATTCAAAAGTCGGCCTCGTAGACCCGGCGTTTATTCGAACCCGGCGTTTATTTTTTGAGTGCATTTTTCGACCTTTTTCAGCCATTCATTTTTTTATCATCAGTACTGAAGGTTTTCAACAAAAACGTTAAAAATATAAAACAATGTCACCAACTTTGTCTTGTCTTAGTGAATCATTGTGGTAAGTCATTTTGCAAAAACACGTCACTGACAGGAACGATGATTAAGGCTTTTCTCAACGTTAATTTTTCTCCGTGAAACACGGAAAAAGTGCATCGGTAACTGCTCGACAGCAAACGTACTTTGCAAGCAATGGAGAACAAGCTGGTGTCAAGGTTCCTGCACCATGAGTTCTGAGAAAGGCAAAATTATGGAAGGATTCGAAAAACTGCTGGAAACCGCTGGAGAAAACCTTGAGATGATCCTGGCTTGATGACATTTCCCTTGCGAAATAACTCTGAGAATTCCTAGGAATTCCTAGGAAAAAATTCTTAGGAATTCCTGAGAATTCCTAGGAATTCCTAAGAATTTGAGGTGTGAATTTTCACGGTAAATTTGGACTTGGAATTCCTAAGAATTCTTAGGAATTCCAAGCTTACATGGTGCTGGCTTGAAATTCCTACGAATTCCAACTAAAAGAAAGATAGAATTCCCAGTCATTTTCAGAACTCTTAGGAATTCCAAGGAATGTTTGAGAATAACTGAGGATTTTTCGGAATATGTGGGAAAAAATAGGAATATGGTCAGGAATTTGTGGGAATAAATGGGAATTTCTTAAATATAAGAAACATGACCCCAAATGGTAACAAAAAAATAGCTGTCGGACAAGATACAATATCCCTTAATTTAAAGGTCAGTTGCTGATAATTATTTAAAGTAGACAAATCGAGGGTCTGGTTTTTTAACCAGGCTTAAACTGGGGTAAAACCCTGGTTTCCCCACTGGCTCTTAGTACAAGGGCACATTCAGTTAACCTCAATGTCTGTTTTCTACATAATTATCTTCAACAGGAGTTAAATGATAAAATTAGTTCAATGTCATTTTGTACCTTATATTTTTGTTTATGAGGCAAAATTTGAAATACAATTCAACAATCATCAAGTACCGCCTTCACTGATTTTATCTGTAGGTCTTATCTGTTTTGGCTGCCTTTAGTTCACTTGCTGTTATCAATCTTCTGAGTTCAATCTTCTGATGGCCTTATACATGTACATCTAATCCTAGGGAAAAAATCGAAATCTTATATAAATTCTAGACCTGTCATACACTCAACACTATTTAATAGGTTTCAGTGTTAATTTTCAATAAAATATAAGCTACATATGTACATGTACAGGTTGTGGTTCAAATCTTTCTTTGGTTTAAAAATTTTCAAACCAGTGTAATTTTATTTCCCTTTGTCTCAGATTCATTACCCAAATCTAAGGCAAAGGAAAATGAAAATTTATCTGGTTTGAAAATTTTAAAACAAAAGAAAAATTCGAACCACAACATACATTTACAATTACAGTTGAAGCAGTGAACAAAATAAAGTAAACAGTCAAGTAGTCTCAGAGGACTTTGAGAAATGCACACATTTCCACCTTATGCCACTAGAATAAAAATGCTATGGTGTCAAGACCTTGAGTTGCTACTATTCAAATAATATCAAATCTGATCATGTTAGTACACATCACTATCTTTTCTTAAAATAAAAATCAAGAAATCTCATAAACCGTTAAAGAACTCACTAATTGGCAAATTATGCATGTTTTATTTCATGTTTACTCCGCTTTGACGAGTGTTTAAAGAAAAATTTAGGCTTTCATTGTATTCAAGTTAATGCGTACACGTATCTGAGTGAAACGCATTTCAACTGAACTGTTGGTTGGCGTGTAGGCATTATGAAGTCACCTACAATTAATCACCAATGATACAATCCGATGTAGATGCATGGAGATACACGTACGTGCTTACATATGAAATGCCTTCTCCTCAATTTGGATTTGCGAAGTTCTGATAGTGGTACGTCGACTACTTCTTGGTGGGTAAACGTTTGTTTTACTTCGCCGGGCTTATCACACTTTGATGTGAAAAGTGTAAGTCACAGAATGCCACATGTGTGAACAATGGCTTTCGTTGTTACTTGATACCACTGTCCCACTTGGGGTCAATTTCACAAAGGCCGTTTTTGATTATGATTTGCAACGTGCAAATTTGCACAGTGTAAGCGTCGCTTACACTGTGTGTTAAAGCTTGTTACACTCATTTGGCAGAATGTCACAAAGAAAGGAACTTTAAGTCCTCCATAGAAAATTAAATGTACATAAAATGTTAGTCATACCAGCTAGGTATTATGAGGAATGAGGTTACATGTACTCACCGGCCTTGAAATCGATCGATCAGTCCGCTGGTAATTCAGTCCGTTCATACTTGAATCGAGCAATCATCAACCATCTTTACAATCATCTTCCAACAGAGCACGTTCTGAGTTGAGCCTTGCTAATCGTAATCGAAAATAGTCTAAAGAATAGCGTAATAAACCACCTTCACGTACGATAACCAGCTCTATTCGACGACGCAACCCCATTTCATTTGAAACTCGCCGCCGGTTACCTAGCTATGCGACCGGGCCGCTTTCAAGGGGTCATGTGATTTACAACCGCACGCTCGAGAATTGCAGGCGTAAGTAACCGGTGAATGTGTGTGTTGGAGAACAGGGCTGAAAAACGACTGCGCAAGTCAATGTCCTGCGGTAACGATTGTGGGCTCAGGCGCGGGTTCATTCAAAATGGAGGCCTCTTCGCGGGAAAAAAACAGCCCGAGTTTAAAATGAAAAAATAAGGACGCCGTTAAAAAGATAATAATTTCGTTAAAATTTTTGAAGAGGAACAATATTTTTCCAAAAATTTAGAGGGTGTACAAATTATACAAAAACTGTTCTCGCTCGGAAAAACGACCTTTCGCGTGACATAGTCGGAAAGTTGCGAGCCGGCTGGATTATAGGGTACTGTTTACGGTATTGTTTTGGCTTTTTCTAACCACTTTCTCGTCTGTTTTCGCAAACTATTGGTTTGCTGGGAAAACCAGAAATGCCTAAGAGTCCTGTTATGGGTGTATTAGGCCCCCAGCCGCACTGTGCCTCCGGAAACTTAGCTTGTCTGAGACATCGCCGATCGATCGAGCGTCAGGACAGTCGCTGGTAGTGTCCTTTACTAAAAGACAATCGAAACAATTTCAGGCATCCCTGTAATTTCCAGTCCGCCTTTTTAAGATTTTAAACAGCCACGGAAAAGGAAAAGAGAATCATCATTTCACTAGAAGTTGACAGCATTTTAAAAAGCCCTGTACAGACACCAGACAACCACTCCAGAAAAGAATATTATATCGAAAAGCAACGAAGCAGTTTACTGATAAAAACAGCCCTGGCCATTTGAAGGACCTCCTTGGTTGTATTACCGGCAGTTAAAAACTTTTCCAGCAAAAGAAAAGAGCTACCAGGACAGTCAGTTACCTCTGTTTCACATAATTGAGCACTATTTTAGGTGACATATTTTGATTTAATTTAACTGGAAGATGGGTTTTAATTCAGTCAGTTTAAGTTCATGCGTGATGGAACACTGGAAACAAATTTTCTAAACTTCTTGACAGACTACATTACAAGGACTGCATTACAAAAGGAAAGTGGACTATATGCAGCTAGTTGTGCCATGTCCTTGATCTGAGGGGGTTGTCCATAGATCAGATTTTAGAATACAGCACCACACTCAGGACAATGGTTCACCCTTTGGTGACTTCCTTCAAAATAGCTATTTTTGGGACGTTTTCATTACATGATGACTAGTCCTTTGCTTTTCAAGCAATCGATTTTGCCATCCAATGAGTCACTTTACAGCTAAATAAATGAATATCAAGAATTTGTTGGCCCATTTTCAATTGCTTTTACTAACTAATTTTGAGTGCTACTTAAAGTGCCACGAAACACACACTTTTATGGCATAAATTACCAGCAAATGTCTTTCTTTGCAGGAAACTGAAAACTGTGAAAAGAAAGTTGCAGTTTATAAAGTATTGCAGATCACCTCTAAAAATATGAATGAAATATTCTGAAAACTGACAAAATTATGGCAAAACATCCCTGGCTTGACCCTTCAAGTGCACAAGTTTTGTTTGAAAAAAAAAACTGGATTATTGCAAAGCTGGTCTCAGGATGTATGGGCCTGTCAAACCCTAGATACAAATAAAAACTATTCACAAGTGGGAAATTTACAGTTTTTTATTTACAACAAGCTCTACATACACCACCAGTCACATGAGCCCTTAAAACCAGCACATGGAATAAAGAGGGTGATGTACTCATAACCAGTGGTATAGCACTACCTCTGGGATTTCAAGGAAGCCCTACCCTTACATCAAACACCTATATGACATGGAAATGTCCAGAAAAATCAGTCACAGTGAGGAAAATATTTGTGTATGGATCATCTTGAGTTTTAGCTGTAGTTGTGGTGGGCAGTGCAGCTGGTGGGGCTGTGGGAGAATCACTGCGACAACACCTTCCACTGTCCCCATTTCATTCTCGATGGCCTTTGTTGACTTAGTTCTAAGTTCTTCTTATACTTCCTCTTCTGCAGGGCCTGTTGGTTATTTCTCACAATTAAAAAAACCCAGATCCTGTATCATTTCATGATCCTCATGTTTACCAGAACCACTCCCCAGCACTGAAGCATTTTCCTTGGAATCTGGGTCACTGGAAAATAAACATTTACCCTAAGCATTCACGAGTTTGTAAAACTATAGGGTAATGTAGTAGCAGAAAAAACTACACAAGATAAACATTTTTGTGCACGAGCCCAATCATGATCAGAAAATAATGAGGCAAAGGAATTACCATTATGCTCCAATATTATTTATATGATCAAAGGTCATAATGAAGAAATGGTAAAATTACCGATTCTGTTACTAATGTTATAAACAATCTTATCTGGCAGTCAGCTGCCATTTCTCTTCTACATATAAGTGTCATGGGTGTGTGACACTACATGTTTCACAACAGTTTCAGAAGAGAAAACGACAATCTCATCTTGCCAACACTGACAACATTCAGCTGCATGAATTTGTTACTGAATACTGTCGCTACTCCGTACACACTATCCGACTCTAGTCTTACACGAGAGGCAAGCACTTTGTAGACAAGAAAGACAAATAATTCGCTTTAATAACCTAGGAAATAATTCCGTTGAGAGAAACGCTTACGAACGTTCATTATGTTTATTCACTTCTGGGTTTCATTTCTTGTTGGGAACCAAATATCTGTTTCGCATGTATGATCGCAAGGTTTTGTTTTCGGAAATAGATTGTTTACTTAAACGTATCGGAAATTATTGTCTAAAATAATCCTAACTCTAAGAGTCTTGCACAAAAGTTTGGTAAGGTATAGCTTAAAGTGCAATGCTAAATTTAATCTCAGGACTCACTCGGAATTCACTCACTCACCGTAGCGCTGCAGCCGATGATCTCAAGAATTCGCTGGGTTTCCACGAGTTTTACATTGTAAAACAGCCAAACAGTAGATAGACAAGTTCCCAGCATGTCTGAAAAAATCTTCACCACAGAAAACACCTTTAAATCGCGTCCCAAGTTCCATCTTCTCGAGTGACACGACGCCAAAATCGACCGAGAAATCAACCTTGCATGGCGCCAAAAACGGCCGATCGAATGAGTTTGAAATGCTGATCTGGAGCATGCGCAGTCGTTTTTCAGCCCTGTCGTGTTGGAGCATCTGTTGGAGCTGCAGGATAAAATGTGGCTGGTTTTCTCCGTGTTTGTGTGTGCCAGAAAGTGAAACGTGGATAGTTTTTTTACTCCAGTAGTTGAAGAGTTGTGGGATTCGATGCAGAGCTACCCTCCCTTACACAAAGGTACAGTATTAATCTTAAATTTCTTGAATAGATTCTACCTCCTCTTTGGCGGCCAGTTTGGTTCGTTCGGTTCGGCTGAGGTCAGAAAAGTACATGTAAGTTACTCGGCCGAATTTGGCGACCAGACATAAATGTCCAGTGAAAAAAGTGAGCTTCATTTGCAATATATTCGAATTTTAGCTAATAAGTTGGATTTTTGCAAGAATATAGAATTTAATAATTCTTAGATATTGACTTTTCTTGCAAGTAAATAGGTCGAATAAATTTCAATGACTGTGTTATAGTCAAGCAGCGCTCTCGTTCTGCAGCCAACGAAAACCATCTTTACAACAGCTTGATATACAGTGTCGCCTCGGGACAAACGTTCGTTACTCAAACTCAGTCAAAAAATTGGACATGGTGAGCAAATATAGACAGGCTAAATTAGAATCTATCTGGCAAGCCATTTGCATGTCACTGAATAAGAATGGTCTCTTTTGTTCATAAAACATTAATACACAAGGAAGTAAGCGGCTGGATATTCTAAAATTTCTCAATCAACATTACCTTCTGTAAAATCAAAGTGAACCAGTTTTGGTGTGAATTTTTATCAACTTACCGATATTGTGTTTTTGCATTCCTTCTACCATGAATGACTGGGAATTATTAATTTAGGATAACCTGTATTGGCATGTCACTTTTTGGTCATATAAGAAATAATGTACATGTGTCAACTTCAGATTTTACTTCCAATTCAATTTCTGGTGGTCTGCAATAGCAGTACTGTCAAGTTCTATTAGTTGAAACTGTTATTTGAACATACTTTAGCGTGTATAGTTGCTGAAGGAAAGTATTTACGTGGGGCCCCTTTGCATGGATTTCCTGTCTGGATCAATAACCCTACTTTATTTATCTTTTATTTATTTATTTATTTATTTTGTTATTTGCTAAATACTGTACATACAAGATGGTCACCCACCAACTGTTTCAGTTTTGTAACTAAATGGTGGCTACATGTATACATAAAGGACAAGACAAGCATTTTAACCCTTTTTGGGTGTGAAATCTAATAAACTAGCCAGTCCACCCACTCTTTCATGTAGAGCTGGCCCTTCAAAGACCTTTGCAAGTCACTGAGTAGGTGTTTCTAGTTACAGTTCACCAATCAACTTCTGTTATGTTGCAGTACTTTTTTGCCTCAAATTTCAGTAGCTGAGAATATAATTATACTATACACATGTACATGTATATACGGGTCCATTCAGTGATTATTTGGCTTGTTAAGCATACAATAGTATTTTTCACTGTTTAAAAATACACATTTATTAGGGGCTGCATGTACGTAATTATAAGAGCACGCAAAAGGTGTGCATGTAGATGCCATACCAAAGGCACTAGCTACTCCTATTCCTCTGAGAGGAACTGTACAATATGGTTGCAGTTTTTTGGTTATTTCCCTTGGTATTTTATTTATGTTTATTTTACTTTGCATTTTTTTTCCAGGTGCATTTGTTAAAAACTGAAAACAGTGCTTCCAAGTCTAACAGGGAATCCTTGGCAACAAAGCAGATAAGAAATAACACAACATTTGCAGTTCAGGGCCTATTTAGATAGTCTGAGTTTTGCTTATGGTGCTGGTCTGGCATATCATTGGAAATGTTGTAACGAGTTCACTTCATTTATCATTGCCTCTGGCTATGATTGTCGTAAGGCTTTAACACATTTCAAAATCCTCCATGCACGACAGACCTGAGAAAGTTTTAGCTTTTATTTGCATGGAACAACTTGCATTGCAGGCTGTTCATTAGCATGTCGCATACAGCGTAGTCTCAATTGGCCCTTTATATGTACAGTGTACTTTTGCTACTTTTTCAATTAGACCTGAAACTGAACAGAACAGAACAGAGGCATTAGTTTAAACATGGAGCAATCCTAGTAGGGTGAGACACTTTTGCTTGGATCACTTGTTAAATGTACACATTAAGCCACATTAGCAGTTCAGACATATTTGTAAGATTTTTACATGATGAAACTCAAATCAAAATGATAAATTTAGCCATGGACTTTTGCAACAAAAAGTTATAGATGAGGAAAAGAATCAAGAGGCAAAAAAACCAGACTCAAAAGAAAACTGGGGCTGTGAAGGAAAGAATGTAATAATAAAAAATCAAGTTCAGCTAGCATGATAAAGGTGGCAACCAGCATAATGAGACATCAAAACAAACCAAATTGAAGTCAACATGTACACACGATGTACGTCGTTCTCTTTCCAGATTTTTTTTGTGGAAACAGCTTTCTATGTTGAATGGTTAATACATGTATTGAATGAGATCAAGTAACTGAAACTACAGCCCACCGAAGTTATACCTTCACAGGTTTCTTTCATTTTTGCATTGTAGGTGAAGTGACAAAAATGAATAGGTATGAGAAAACTCATTTTTTCAGTCTAAAGCTTCAGTTTATTACATGATGATGTAAGATATCAACCAGTGGCAAATTGACTGTTTTACATAACTCGATAATTTTTCATATCTTTTGGCAAAAAAAAAAAACTCTAAGCACAAAAAAATACTTTTAAGTTAAGTTACATTTTAATGTACATAAGAGATTTTTGGGGGCAATCTTTTTAATTTGTTTTTGACAAATGCTATCAAAATTAGACTGAAATATAATATGTACTTGTAATATCAAAGTACATACATTGTAATCACTACACAAGTCAGCTTGCTTTGCAGTTGTGCGTGAGTGGCAATTGTGCATGTGTTTTTAAATTCTAAGTGAGCAGCTCCTAAACCAATTTGATGAAATTCATGATCAGCCAAAGTTGTAATTTAGTTTTCCAGCAATACCATGTCCGCAAATTTGAATTTCCCTTCTATTTGAAAGGTTTAGCTTTTCTTCCAGAGGTACATGTAGTGCCTTTTATCTCTCAGCCTTACATTGTAAATTTTTAATTTTATTTGAAAGTTTTAGCTTATTTTCTTAAGGTACAAGTAGTACTTTTTATCTCTAATCCATTCTGACACATGGAACTTTAGCAGCTTACAAACAAACACAGATGCAAACACAGATGCAAAAAATCTGAATCACGGTTTGTGAGACCGCTGCATAAAGAATCAAGTCCAGTGGCAATTGGAAGATGTACAGGAGAATTCATATTTTTTCAAAGAAATTAAATTTCTAACCCTCTACTAGAATTGTTAAGCTTTAATCAATGGTTTGTACAAGTGTTTGTCAAAACAATGGACGTTACAGTAGCCTGTATGCAGACGGTCCTATGGAGTGGCTGATGACTTAATAGTCTAGCAATGGAAACATTTTTGGTTCCTCTGCTGAATTTGATTTGCAGTCGTAAAGGCTCTGGCTGATCAGTATTATTTTGTAAATGTATCAAGTTCTGTAAAGTATCTTAATCAACATCTTCAGACGACAGTGCAATGCAACACTTTAGTTTTAACTGTATTTTTTTTTGTTTGGCTCTTCAGTAGAGACTGAAATATTTCAGTCAACCAAAGTAAAATTTTGCAAAGTGCAGAGTGTGTACCTGTAAATGTGTCGAATGTCACAACCATTTTTAATCCCTAGGCCATCACTTGTCAAGCTGAAAAATCATAAGCCAACTTAGAGTTCAGTTAATGTTTATAGGGTTGCTCCATGTTTAAAAACGATTTGGTATTAGAAAGTTTTGTTAAGATATACGCTGTACGTTGTTGGTTTTGGTGGTATGGTAATTGTAGTGCATGTTTATATTTTGTACCCTGGCCATTTGAATTTCCATAGAATATGTATTAGAAGTTGCAATACAGTTTGCAATAAAAATTATCATTGAGGCACATAAGCATTGCTTGGAACGTTTGTCAAACACTGTTAACCAGAAGCCTGGAATGCCCAGGGAAACCTGGGCTTCTAGGTTTTTGAATTCTTATAACATTGGGCTTGAGGCTTTTCAAGGTCTGTGATGTTTTCCAACCATGCTAACCGGGCTTTTCAGGTGCATATGATATGTTCGAACCAGACTTTCAGGAAAACCCTGGTAAAACCAGCCTTACCAGACTTTTTACCAGACTTGTTTTCTTCACAAAAGCCTGGTAAGTCTGGTTGAACCAGACTTGACCAGACTTACCAGACTTTCTACCAGGCTCTTGGTGCAAGGGTGACCTGTAGTTTTGTCCACCAGAACACGCTTTCCTGAAACAATGCCATACGCTCGCCATACCACATTTAGTTCCCCATCGCCAAACTCGAAATTGTGCAATTGATTATTCCAAGGAATAATAAATTCAAAGTCAAGCAACGTTTAATCTACGTCTTACCTAAAAGCCAAGTTTGACATCGGTCAAGGCACCGAGAAGAAACTAGACCCCGATGTTGTCGCCAAAGGCATGCGTCGAGCTAGAGGGCCCAAATGGTGAGAGGTTGTTTGCCCAGCAAATTTCATCCTTCTTCTCTCGTTTGGCAGCGGAGGCGTGTCAGTAAGAGGTGCAGGCGACGGAGCAAGATGTGCTCGCGGTGGAAGAGCAAGTTAACTTCTCTACAGCCAGAGACACCGTGCTTTCCTCCCCTCATATCACCCACCCTATTATTGTCGATCAGTACGATCTGCGTGCCTTAGCTTAAAGTACGAAATCAAGAGAAAATAAGGGGACAGAGAGGGACACTGTCAGTCCAGGCTTTGGGATATGTCAAGTTCGGTAAAGCTATTTTTAGATGGCCATTTGGAACGGAAGTCTGTTTTCCGGACGTCCGCATCATTCCGATCTGGCGTTTGAATATCCATTCAAACTTTGCTTGTAATGGCGGACCAAGTGGTGGCACGTTTTGTCGATGAAAACGACTTCGAAAAACAAGGGAAATGGTATTCATGCGGACGTTTCGGAAAACAGACCCGTTGAAAAGCCAGTCTATAAATAACTTTTGTGGAATTGACATATTCCAACCAACGCCTTCAGTGTCCCTCTCTGTTTCCTTATTTTCTCTTGGGGAAATATAAAAGCTAAAGGTGGGGTTGCCTTGGAACTTCAAGCACCAACCCCGCCAGTACGGAGAAATGTACCCTACATTTCTCTTCTTTAAGAATTAGTAGATTGTTGTAGTTGCTCTGTGGAGTAAAGACCACACAATAACACTGCAAGATTGATTTGTAAAGCTCATGCCGTGGGCCGAAAAACAAATATTACCGCAACAGGAAGGGTTTACGAAAGACAAATGATTTTATACAAATTATTTCTTACTTTAGATTCAGTTTACAGTAAAATAATTAGTCTGGCAGACTATATGTATACAAATAGATTTTTAAAATATAAATTTTGTTTATATCACTGGTTAAGGGATCATTGTCGATTAACGTTATTATAAAAATAACAACGGGAATACAGACAAAAATATCAATGTGCATTGTAACTTTCTTTATTCATATCATTTCAGTAATGTAGCCTTTAGTGTAACACCTGCATATTTTCTCTCCGAAAGCCCTACCTTCCCCTTAGCCCCACCCCCTCCCCGGCGTTCGCCCCAATCCCCAGTCACGCTAAAACAAATTTTGTCACGACAGGCTCTTTGACATGGCCGTCTTAAAACTTTTAGTACTAGCTAGGCAAGAAACACGTTCCTATTATTTTACCAGAATACTAACAGTCAAGTTGATCATCCTTAAACCACCCTGGTAAGTTTTACCATGTTAGACTTAATGTTGTGTTTTCTCAGAACAAGGGAATTTTGGGCAGACTGCCTGCAAATTAATTTCAAATGACTGGCTTTCACTAGTCTGTCACTGTTTTATTTTTAGCACTTTAAGTCCTCCTCGCTGCCAGTAACTAGTCAACGCAAATTCTGCAATATATTCCCTACGATAAGCAGTTTTAATCTATTGAACACTGCATTTTATCTTTTCGATACAGTTTGCCGCTTTAGCAGCAAGCGAATTCTTGTCACGCAAATGTAAGCGAGTGGAAACAGATGTTTGTTTTTAAGAACGCTTAAAGTACCAGGAATGTCAACTTTTCAAGATAAAAAGTTAATTTCCTTGCTATAAAACATGTTATTTTGCAGTAAAAGGAGGGAAATACTCAAATACGACCCTTGTGTGACGAACAGATGATTGCACTGACTTTTCGACCTGTGGTTGAGATGTAATTTGTTCGGTGTCGGATAACGAAATCTAGAATCGAAGCTTCTTTTAGCATCTATTTTACGACGAATACCTAAAGGTAGGATGTTTTTTCATCAAAATAAAAAGTATTTTAAGTTACAATGTGTATGATATCTGATATTGAACTGTAGAAGGTTTTCTGAGCTGATTTTTGATTGATGTTGGGTTTATTTATAGTGACGTTTGTTTGTAGTACAAATTGGTCGCGTTGCCAAAATTGACTTATCGTTTCCGTCTCTCAACGGGACACTTTTGTCGGGCTGCGGAAGAAATTTTCACACAGCATAATATGAAGTATAAGCTTAAAGAACATCGTCGTTTCGGCTTGAAAATCAATGTACCAGTGGGCTTTCTATGGTTTAGAAATTAGCTAAAATTTGCTTGTCCGCTGAAGCGCTTTTAGCGGGATAGTTAAAACAGCTAAAAAGATATAAAATTTCAAAGCTTTTCCCAAATAAACTACAGTTTTGGAAAGAGCAGGAATGGTGTTATGATTCGCTAAAAGTACATCGGTGAACATTACCGCGTTTAGCTGTACGAGCGAAAAGAAAATGCACAATTTTACCCTTTTTTTGATGGCGGCGGGAAGCCAAAATGGCGATTTTCAGACTTTCCTCGATTTTGAAAAAGCTAAAGCGCTTTAGCGACTTTTAATTGTATTTTCGAAAATAACTCACTAAAGGGTTTATTTAGGCAAAATATGAATAAATTGAAAATTTCACAACTGGCGCCGGGTATTCGATATTTACAGACACTGGCTCTTAAGCTTATGTTGAAGGCTGTGGACCTCTTGATAGAGTCGATAAACAGCGGTTCCTTGGAAAAGCAGGATCGGGGATCAAGGATTGAGGAGCGGGGATTAGGGATCAGGGATCAGGGATCAGGGAGAAAATTTAAAAAAATGATAATAATAATAATAATAATAATAATAATAATAATGCTATTGCACCAGTTTAACGGCTTAAAAATCCAAAGTCCAGTTTAACAGTTTAAAATTTAAAGACTCGCTGGCGAACCCAATTAAAAAAGTAGTGAAAATCTGCTTTTATCCAAGCCATTCTTGCATAGGATTAGAGGAAATTTTCTTACAGAACTATGATATTTATCAGGGATCTATTGTAGAAGCGTTTATCATAAGTATTTATTTTATACCATTATATTTTTTAGGGGGTGGAGTGGGCAATTATTTTCCTGCAGGAATTTTTTTCGTGATTAAAAGCTTTGTATGAATTTTGTTTCACAAGACCTTATTATTATTAGTTATTATTATTATTATTATTATTATTATGACCATGAGGATGTACAGTAGATTTGAGTGTAAGAAATAAGGAGTGACTTAATAATTGGGTCGCCAGAGAGTCTTTAAATTTTAAACTGTTAAACTGGACTTCAGACTTATGAGGTGTTTAAACTGGCCCTAAAGAATTTTTTTTTTATTACTATTTTTCCCGATCCCAGGTCCCCGATCCTCGATCCTCGATCCTCGATCCTCCATCATGGTTTTCCAGGAAAATATAAACAGCACGTGCACGCAGTTACAGTTGTGACAATTTATTGAGCTAACGAATTAAAACTGTTCAAGTTTTAAGGAATACAAAGTTGCATATATATTTCTAACAGTGTTTTGTTAAACAGTTTAAAGCACTGCATAACAGATCAGAAGTAATGTAATAATCGACTTGGATTCAATAATTGCTGAACAATTAATTACAGTACTTTGAAATGAACACCACGTTGACGAAATGACTAAAAATGGCTTTGTCAAACACCAAACCCACCTTGAATTCCAATATTTTATACCCTTTCGAAAATCCACAAACCGACTCCGGTCGGGAGACCTATAATTTTGGGAGTTTCAGGGCCAACAGCCGGCATTTGTTGACAAACTGCTCCAGCCGATAGCACAACAACAGAAGTCATTTCTCAAAGATGCAGTCACCTGACTTCATTAATAAATAATGACCGGTCCCTAAAATGGCGGTCGCATTTGCCAATCAGATATTTATGGGCAAAGTCGAAACAGCAATCCTTAACCAAAGCGAATTCAAACCTCTCGTTTGGAAACGAAAAATCGACGACATTTTCCCCCTCTGGGACACCAACAGGGAGGTTTTAACTTAGCTCATTAATCAAGCAAATAACGATCATCCTACTATCAAGCTCACGGCTGAAATGTCTGATACAGAAACTACTTTTCTGGACACCAGCGTTTACAAAGGCCAAAGATTCATATATGAATCAGATGAATCAGTGCTTGACATACGCACCCACTACAAGCCCACTGAAACATGTCAGTACACACATTTCTTCTCGTGTCACCCACCAGGAGTTAAGAAAGGTTCATCAAAGGAGAGGCCTTAAGACTGCTAATAACAATTCCTCTAAAACAGCGTTTGAGGAAAAATCAAACACTTCCAAACATATCTTGCTGAGAGAGGTTACCAAGAAGGTCTTGTCCAAAGAAATCTCTCGGAAGTGATTTTTGAAAATAGAAAGCAGACCCTTGAACCAAGACCTAAAACAAACACAAAAAGCTTGCCTTCTGTAACGCAATACCACTCAGCAGTACCTTTCAAAACAAATACTCATGAAACACTGGTATTTAATAGAAAAACAACCACTGCTCAAAGAAATATAACTCAAAGAACCTCTTCTAGTAGCATACAAAAGGGGTAGGTCTCTTAAAGATATACTCGTGAGATCAAAACTATGAGAATGGCTAATACACGTGCGTGAGAGTCGTGCAGGCCTCTCAACTTATTTTTATCGTTGTTGAATCGGATGATGAGGCTCAAGAGGCAAATGAAGCAGTTGAATCGGATTTAGTTTAGAGCTGAGACAGGGAGCCCATTCCTGGAGAGGCGACAATTGTTTATATTTAAACAAACACGCTATTTCATAATGTTCCAGTTATCAGGAGTTATGATTCATGCACCATTCAGAATTCACCTGTCATGTTCAAAGATGAATATTAGCTAAGGCATAAGCACTTTATAAAAGGAAAACTATAAAAGACTGTTAACACAAAACGTTCTCGATATGAATTGAAAGGGCACACTCGCCAGTATGACAGACTTCCGTTTTTTAAATAAAGTTGTGTTAGAACAAATTGAGACTGCAAACGCTATCATCTCCCAGTAGAATGGGCACAATTATTTTGTATCCTCTCAAACTGGCATTGTCCGAGAAGATTTGAGTGGTCCTCGCTTAGAATCCTTCCAAAATTTTCTGTGATTCCCCTTTTGGGCTGTCAGTTACGACTGATCCCCCTTCTGTTCTCCTAAAAATCAAGTGATCCCCCCAAATCCTCCGACCCCCTAGGCGATAAGTAATGACTGGTCCCTTATTAGTTTCATCCTTCGCTGATTATGTATGCATGATACTTTTTATGGCTTGATATTATTAGTAAGGACCCTTATTCGCATTACCCAGACAAATACGAAAGACTGCCATTTTCAAAATTCTTTATTTTGAAAAGTATGACAGACAGATGGACAGAAAGACTGCTTGACAGACAGAATTAACAGAAAACAAATAATGCATTTTACTTTTTACAGGAAATTTCACTATTCTAGGGCATTTTAGAAACCATCATAAAAGATCTCTTTTTGGAGCAGTTTTCACTCTCTGCGATTTTTTGTTTTTGCGGCTCTGGCTAATGTCACGCGTTGTACGTCCGGCCAACGGATAGATATGAGGCAACCTCTAAGGTATGAGTTGCGTGTTCAGGCTCAGCTAATGATAATAAAGGTTCCCTTTATTTTTGATGACAGCAGCCTGCGTATTGAAAAAACCTTCACGTCTAAAGCGGATTGAGTTAAGCGCCGGAAATGTTGAAAGTTTTCAGGAAGTTGATTGACAAGCTTCCTTTGCCCTATACAGAGGCCATGGACTGTACCCCATACAAATTGACTAGCAAACATACACTGAACTGTGTAGCATCTTCTTTTGAGCCTGGCAGGGTGTCATAATCCGTTCAAATGTCAGAAACTGTTGTCAACTTGAAAGAAATCGGGTTAGTAGAATAATAACAAAGCAACTTTATGAAGTTACGACTGAACAGAGCGTGTTGTGAGATTTTCGGTATTCATGCGGTCATTTAGATTCTCTTTCAAGTGAAAGCGGTCATTTAGATTAAGTACCAGCGCAACTCTAGTAAAGGCGAACTAAAACAAAGAAACGAAAAGAAAATAGCCGTATCAGATATGTGGAGTCTACTGTAGCTACAGCGCGACTGGAAGGAAACGCAACAAAAGACGACGAGTTCAAATGTTCTTGTCCCATTATGCCAATAAATTTAATTGATTTATGTATGTCGCTAAGAGTCCAGACAAGCAAATTTTCAACTGCAAGAGACTCGCTTGAGAATATGGTAGACAGCGCGAGATATGGGGGTGACTTTTTTAACAAACCGCTGCCAACCACAACAATCTACATATGTATTGAAAAATAGTGTTGGTGCCCGTTTACTTAAGACGTCTCTTTCGTTCAGAAAAAAAGCGAAATTAGAAATAAAATATTCAAAAATAAAAAGGTGAAATTGTAATCGGTACACTGCAAGAAATTAACTGCTAAAAGCCTTACAGAAAAGAATCGCCTGAAGGTACAACACAAGGCCTACTCTGGGATCTTAAGTCGCTTAAGGTGACCCGAAAGGGTTTTTAAATGTTATAAACCCTTTGAAACGAGGAAAGATTACAAAGAAGTATTTCTGACCATGTGGGCAGTCTAAGAATATCTTGACAACTCCTTTCTCGAGTAATACTTTAAGGCTGGTTGTGACGTGATAGCCGTCACCATGACAACCCTACAGGTTCACAAAAAGAACCCCCAAGTTTCCGTTTTCGCCAATTATCCGAAAAACTAAGTCGGTGGAAAACCCTTTTTATTGCATTTTTAGAAAGCTCCCTAAATTCTTTAACTTCTCTAACGGTATGGCAAAATGTTATTCAGTAGAACTTAAGTTATATCGAAAAAGCCACTTTATGAATATTAATTACAAAAAAGTTCCTCTGAATAACTTTCCTCCCAAAGCTTCTATTTGAATTGGCACACTTAGTGTTACATGCAACCTAGTACCCAGGCGTTCTCTTCTCGCTCACACGACTTGGCGCGAAATTTCGTGACCTCACCGAATGGTATACCGCGAGAACGCCCAGTGAACAATGCCAAATCCAAGATGGCGTCGTCTGATTGAAGGAGGGTCATCGAGCTCTTCAAAATTTTGCTGTTAATACCTAGTGGGAATAGTATCTAGCGTGCTATTCTTGTATTTGGAAGCGTCTAGGCTTACCTACTTTCAACGATGCCTCCTCAATTATTTTTCCGTTGATTTTTTGGCTTGGCAGCTGATTTTATCTGACCTGAGCAGAAGTGCTGCACGATATCGAATCATGACTCATACCATTTCAAAAGTTGAAACTACCGGGAATGGTTCGTGTGTTTTCTGTACCTTTCCATACGTACACATGACCATTAATCGAAGCAATTGGAACTCCATGTTCGTTTTCCGATTGTACAGGCAATGTTTTCTTTGGCTGCAGATATAAAGAGATATTGGTGTGGGGCTGTGTTTTGAGAGGAAGCAAGAAATAGCGTACAACGTGAGACCGCTAGTTTCTCGTGGTACTTGCTAGCGATTGAGCAGTGTCGTGAAAAGAAAGATCAAAAGATTTCTTTGGGAGACTACTTCAGCCGAGGTAAATTTTGTATTAAAGTTTTGTTCAAAATGACTGGACTTCCCCTGAAGTACTTGTATCAATCCAGCTTAATTAAAATTAATATAAGTTCAAGCGTTCTTGTCAAAAGGGCTTTGTAGAACACAGACAGGAGAATTTCTAAACAAATCCCAAAATCCCAAAGTAAGAACCCAAGCATGCAAGTGACAGAAGCACTCCATCAAAAAGAAAAAATTCTGCCTAATTTCTATATTCTTGATAGTTTTCCATCCCTCTCACTACTTCCTAAGTGTCTTGAACAGAGCAAAGTGGTGAAAGGTAATTTTGTTTGATGTGTAGATAATAGTTTGGGCAAATTGTGCACATTATCATTTTCCTTTTGGGTGTTCAATTTCAGGTCATAAACCTGGAGCATGGCAAGGGCTTGACAAAAGTTTCTGAAGTAAAATGAGTTATTAGGCTGTCACATGACACTACAAGACTGTGATATTCCTTGCACAGATGTCCATACACTTGATTCTCAAGAGACAATGGAATAATCAGCAGCTTTATAAATTTATTCAGAAATCTACTTTACTGATTTCCCATATAGTTATTCAAAGCTAATGATACAATGGGTTTGATTTGTGCTACACTTGAGTCTAGTCTTAGTTGTTGCCTATGAGTGGAGGGATTCTGAGTGTGGACTCACTAGCCCTTGCAGTATAGTTGTCATAGTTGGTAGTGACAGGAACTCTTCTCTTTTTATACAGTAGCTGCTCTGTTTGTCCAGAATCCTGTCGAAGTGGAACAAACTTAGCGTCAAATGATTGAATTATTCAAGTTATTACATGTGGTTAATGTTCATGAAATACACTTAAAACTGGAAACAGAACTGTGCCAGATCTAAAGAGGTAATTTTAAGTTGAAAATTGGTGTTGTATATATGACAACTCTAATGTCTAAGTAAATAAGTCAACAAAGCAAAAATTTTCAACACTTTACGTAAAAATGACACGACGAGGAAATATCTATAGCTTCGCTGTTTCTCCACTAATTTTAGGGCTTCCAGACTGTTATTGTGGCATTCAATCGTAGCAAAAGATTTAGTACATCGAGGCACCAAAGAAAGAATGAACTCAGCAATGATTCAGGAAAGAAAGATACAATTAAAGTGTTGAAACTATTTTTGAAATATACTTACCTTGAGTCGATCAAGTCTCTGGACCCCTTCGCTTTTTCCAACGGATTTTTCTTCAAACTACATAAAAATTCCGCAGCTTTGCCCCTCAGTTAGGTTGAACGAGGTTGGTACTTCCAAAAAATGCTATTCTTATCCCTATGCCTGCTCTCGGAGGGCAGAAATATCGGATTGAAATCAGGGACAACAACGTGATATTCAGGGGTTGTTTTGGCATTTTTTCATTTCGCACCAAGTCGAGTCGAGTGAGCGGGAGGAGAACGCCTGGGTACTAGGCTGTGTTACATGCATGCCAAAAAAACAGGATGGGTCACCGAGCAAAAATTTCGAGATAAAAACAAATGTTTCGTGCAAGTTTAACCGGTTTGCACAATTTTTACGCGGCATTTAACTCGCGGTATTTTGCGCGCTCGACTTTTAAATAAAAATTTGGATTCGCTCAGCTGACTCGTGCATTCTTGCTATGTCGTGTGTAGGCTAAGCGCGCACGCGCGGCTAAAAACCCTTTCGAGCCTCCTTAAGTCACCCAAAGTCGCCTAAAGTCGCCCAAAGTCGCCTTAAGACGCCTTAAGTCGCCTTAAATCATTTATTTTTGTAGAGGCTCAAAACACTCAAATTGCATTTAACATCACTATTTCTAAAATAACTTGTCTGCCAAAGGCTAGAAGTGCTCATTGGGTCACTACTGTCTGAGTGACTCCTGAGAAACTGTTTCCTCTTTTGCAACAATTTAAATTTAAAATAGTCCCACTCAATTTAGGACTCAATCATTTTAATGGTGGCAATTGTACCACTGGTCACTAAAACGTGTGGGGGAACTCCTCTATAGAAGTGACTGGAGCACTGCATTTTAGCAAGCCCTTTACAGTACAAATAAACGCCTTATATGGTTGTGGCTCACATTCATTTTCAGCCCTCAGGAGGTACTACATTGTAATACTAATGGGCAGTTGACTATTTCCTGTCACGTTTTTTACAGTGTCTACAATAAATGATACCAGAATAATTCTTCTGGTGATCATGATGACCCCTAAAAATACCCCCAATTCACCTTAAAACAAGCACCCAAAAGATAGCAAACTGTGAATTTTAACTTCAAAAAGGTTCCACGAGAACCGCTGTCACTTTCATAGGTGAGAACAAGGTTCTAAACAACTCCTATTGATTGAAGATAATGAAAGGGATGGCACACTAATCAAAAAATATAATATCTCTGTATAATATAACTCTTTTTATTCTAATGAAGAGGTTATGGCAATACTTCCAGTGAATGATAAATAAAATATCTCCTTGTTCCCTCTGATAAGTGATCTCTCTTGAGCAGGTCCTCCTAAGGGTCGTGAAATTTTCAATCAACAGGAACGTCTACTCCCAAAAAACCAACTTGAAACCAGGTGTAAATTTGAAAGATGGTGGCCATTGTTCCATGCATCTAAAGTATTGCCAAGTGCAATGAATTGTCTCTAATACAGGGAAAGCCAGTACGCACGCAGTGTTGAAGGGATCAGATGCCATAACACGATACAAATATTCTAAAATAGTTTCCCCGGCATACTGACAATACAAAGAAAAATCCACATTAAAATACACCTGCAGTTTAACCCTCGGGCGTTTAATTATGTCATATTTTATATGTCCCGCATCAAAAATTTCCAATTTTTAACGTTTTTTGACAATTTCTAATTTTTGGTAAAATCCAAGATGGTGCCAAATATGGTGGCCATCTTGAATGACGTCACAGGCCCCCAGCAGGGCGGCAACCCATAATTTTGTACCTCATTTTGTAGAGCACATCACACGCTTTCTACTAAAGGTAAAATCTTTTCAAAATATTGCAACATAATGAAAACCCAAGGGGGAGTCCATCAACCCCCCCCCCCCCTTGTACCAAGGTGGGGGTGACTTTGCTTGTACGTCCGAGGGTTAAGCTTATAGCTGAGACGAATTTCAAGCATCTTAGACGAAGATTTGCCAAGCGCTCATCTTATCAGATCAGTTCTCGTACACAAACACATGTAAAACCACAATTTTTTTTGCTGGCTGTCCCTTCCCGAGGATAATGTAGATACAACGTCCGTAGATAGTTTTAAAATTGTATTAGTTTTACTATATATTCCATTGTATTAGTTTTATTGTATTAGTTTTATTTATTTTTTAATATTCCATTGTATTAGTTTTATTCAGATTTTTACAGTTGGTGTGATATCTCGCGATTTTTTACCGACTTAATAAAGTGTAGATGTAGATGTAGATTACAATTCTTGGTTGTCAATTTTTTCCGGTAATCGACCACGGAGAAGACCGAAATGTCGCTTCCAACAAAGCTACCGCTGGAATTTAACTTTCGATCTCGGTAAAGAAATGCACATGTTTGAGGGAATCTTGGGTAGGGATAAAATAAAGATGACGGATGCCAGGAGTCTTTTTCTACTATGTTTTGAGATACGGTTTTTGATGACGAATTTGCCAGCTGAAGAGAAGATCATTTGCCTGAGTGACAGGCAAAACGCTGGTCAGTGGAATCTTCCAGAACTCTTACTTTTGTTGAGGTGGTGGTTGTATTCAGATGATGCTAAAGTTTGCAGCAGTATGAAAAAGTGGAGATGGAGAAATTCAGAGGCAAGTCACATTGCGGAGAATATTATCCTTTGTTTCCAAAAGTGTTCGTGGAGTATTTTGTACGTGACAGGAAAGCAGCCAATTGATTACAATTTATAGTTTCTGAACCCAAGCTGGTTTGGAGTACCCGGGAATGTCCTGGAAGGTTACCTAAACTCTGCAAAACTAAGTTTTATGTTTTCAGTATAGGCAACATAGCATTGCTTTTATGCAGGTCATCTCATTTGTTGATGTGTATATATTTGAAAACAGAATCATGACTGATATGATGACTGTTATTGTTATATCAACCTTGTCCCCAGGGCCTTCTCCTCGTTCAAAATGGCGGTTGGAGAAACCTCTGGCCAAGGCTGCCAAAAATTCGTCTAAAATTCGTTACAATTTTTTGGAATTAGAAATTCCAAAAATTCGTTAGAATTTTGTCACGTAAACACTTTGAAATGTCTTCTTTTCGTTTGAACAACGGTTTCAGACTGCGAAAAAACAAACAGGGCTGTCAGACGCTTAAACCAACCTCCGAAAAAGCCATTTCATCATGTGTCACGTGACAAAATGCTCCACGATTCTTAGAGTATTTCAGCAGCCTTGGCCAGGGGTTTCTCCAACCACCATTTTGAACGAGGAGATTGCCCTGGGGACGAGGTTGTTGTTATATTATTGCAGTATTTGTAGTTCAATGCTCAATAAAAAAAAATTCTCTAGGGTCAACTAGATGAATTATGTATCAGACAATTCCAGTTGTGGACATTTCCTTTGTGGGCATAAAGCATACTCTGTTCAATTCCCAGTAATGATCACACCTTAGAATTGACTGATTCACTTCAAGTCTGTTTAGTGTTATGTTAGGAAGTTGAGTGTCAATAATAAGATCTGGGAATGACATCTTGTTCTGATGGTAAGATCCGTGGTTTAAAAAGTAAATGTGTGATGGCTTGGGCTTCACTACCTGCAGACGCTCAAATTTGATTTGCTGCATTGATCAAAAGAGGGCGTGGGAGGGGAGGTCTTACAAAAGACAACCCCTGGCCCGCGGGGTTGCTGGTTGGGCCAGGGCCAATTAGAATACACCCTCAACTTACCTATAATTGTCCTCGCCTTAAATCGTCCAAAATTGCCTAAGATCGCCTTAAGTCGCCAAAAATCGCTTAAAATCGCCTAAAATCGCCATAATGCTTTGGCGAATTTTGCTTAAGTCACCTAAAGCCGCCTTAAGTTGCCCAAAGGAACGGCGGCTTAAGGTCCCAGAGAAGACCTAACACAGGCAAGTGCATGGAAAATGTAGCAGAGTTGAAGATATAACTGTATGCCTCTATGAATTGTTTGCAAAAAAAATGTAGGAAATTTTAAGATATTATCTAATTAATCATAAATTGTAGATGTTATTTGGGCCATCAGTGTCTATCATGTTATTCAAAACCAAATAACAACAGGCAAGAAATAATCTTCAAATAAAGACACACTGTTTTAAGTTTGAAAAACATGTTTCGGATGATCTACATCCATTTGCAAATTAGACCGCTAGTCGATGTGATATAAATACAGTGTATTTCAGTTATTCATATTCATGTTGTTATGTAGTAATTACTATTCTATGTACATTGTATTTATATCGCACCAACTAGCAATCTAATTTGCATTTGCAATTGAAACTGAAGATGGATGTAGATCATCCGAAACATGTTTTTCAAACTTAAAACCGTGTGTCTTTATTTGAAGATTATTCAAAACGATTTTGAAACTGATCTACAAAATACAAAAAGTTAAAATGATGTTACAAAAACTTATAAGAAACTAAATTTTCGACAACTCGCTGTTGCCTTCGTCAGAGTTTGTTTGAAACAGAGTTTGTTTGTCTTGAATGGATGCAACGCTTCCAGGAAAAGGCGTTCTTGCCTATTGTTCAGGTTCCTTTCCAGAATTTCGACGTAGTGTGGGTGAATACCACCGGGTGGTATTCCACCAGGTGTTTGGCTGTGCGATGGGATCCCCTGTCAGCGCTGTGATCGCCGAATTAGGGATGGAAGAAATTGAGGAAAAGGAATTAGCCTCTGCACCAGTAAAACCACACTGGTGGCGCGGCTATGTTGATGATTCCGATGCGCGCCTAAAGAGTGAAAGCATCAAAGATTTCCACAACCATCTAAATTCTATCAACCATCATATCCAATTCACGGTAGAAATGCCAACTATAAGCACAGAAGGTCAAACCATAGCTTTCTTTGGTACAAATAACACGGTATCTGCGAATGGTCAAGTGGAAAAGGGCGTGTACAGAAAACCACGCGCACAAACAAATATCTAGCTTTCGAGCCGGACAGTCCTGCGCAAAGTAAAAGACCCGTGGTCAAGACACTGATGGATCATGCCAAATATCTTTCCTCGAGCTCTGAGCGGAAACAAAGCGAAAAACAACAAGTAATTAGCGACCTATAAGTCAATGGATACCTCCAAAGTTTCATCGAACGTTGCCTTGATTCAGCCAAAGTAAACAAACAGCCAGAAATTCAAGAGAATCCGAGGATTTAAGCTTCAATCCCTTATGTAAAGGGTGTTTAAGGGAGAGTTTGAAGTGTGCTCAGCAAGGAAAACATTAGGACTACATTCAAACCCGTTAAAACACAAGGCAGCATTTTTAAGAAGCCGAAAGACCGCTCCGCCGTTAATCAGATCAAAGGAATCGTTTACAAAGTCAAGTGTAAGAAATGTGATTTCATCTATTTCGGAGAAAGTAAGAGATCTTGGATTTCACGAGTTGCAGAACACAAGCCGACTACAAGATCGTACAGTGAGAGTGCAATTAGGCACCACGCCGAAACAACAGATCACGAAATTCACCCAGACTACGTCGAAATTCTGGAAAGGAACCAGAACAATAGGTAGGAACGCCTTTTCTTGGGAGCGTTGCATTCCACCCAAGACCGCAATTTCGTAAACGAACATGTTCAATTCCCACAAGTTTATTTACCTTTGGTAGCATCCCTGGAGACCAGCGACACATAAAAACTGGTTGTGCATGCAGTGACACTGTTTCCTACAAACTCTGACGAAGGCAACAGAGAGAGTTGTCGAAAATTTAGTTTCTTATAAGTTTTTATAACATCACTTTAACATTTTATATTTTTTGAATCAGTTTCTAAATCGTTTTAAGTAACAAAATCAGAAATTCTTTAGCGGAGTTTTCCTTTGCGTAACCACACGTGAACTTCGTTTCCTATATTTTCGCGCTTGAGTTAATTTTCGCGCAAACTACGACACCTCTTTACTGCACATATGATGGTGTATAACTTTATCCTTAGTCCTAAAGGGTAATGTTGTTTCGCATGTTTTCGTAAGTTCGATTATCCAATAAGAATTAAAAGATCGTAGGGAAGAATTCATAATCAGCATCATCGTCATCTGTCGGCTGCAGAGCAGACGACCGAAAGGAAGAATTACAACTCGTAAAAGACGGTAAGATAAATAAATAAAAGCAGAAAACGTATACTGTAGTTGTGGGTAGTTGCTGTAGTTGCTTAGTATTTTGCAAGGTATTTTAATACATGTTAGGGTATATTGTGTAAGGAACGTGGAGACGGATTACAGAGAGACAGATCTGATTATAAAGTGGCTGGCTGACTGATAGAAACAACAAATAGAAAACGGGCTACAACAATTAATGCACTTTTAATTACTTTTTATTTCTAAATTTTAACTGTTACAGGCACTTTCGAGTCGCATTATAATTATTTTCCTTTAGAGCGGTTTTCAGTTGCTCATCGCTCTGTGTTTGTTACAAAAAAAAAAGAAAAGAAAACTTGCGCCATGCTAAAAAGCAATCAGAAGTTATACCAAAACCCATTGCGTTATTGTCACACGCGTTTTCCCACGCTTGATGCCTGTTGAAAGTACATTCCTCGATTTCTGATGGGTTCATTAGGTAATTTTTGATTTTGTCTTTTTAGGCTAGGATGATACTTTCGTTTTGGCGTTACGACACACAGATGAAAAGCGCTCTAAAGGTAATGAAATATGTTTGTTCTTGATTTTTAGATTAAAAGAAGTTTCGCTGACAGACTAGCGTTTGTTAACTGGACATACGTTAGTGATTTTCTCAGTCAACCTGCTCGAATGCTTAACTAAGGGCAAGGGCGAAATTTCCATACTACTTTGCCTCCATTACAGCATTTAAAAATCCCGATGTCGTAATTTCTGGCGCCACAGCACCTGTATATCAATGACGGTCTCTTAGGCGATAAAGTACCTTGGCAGCAACTTTGGTAGCGTGGATCGAATGATTTCGATCTGCAGCACCTCAATCGGGGCGAGATTGGTTTTCTTCCACAAAACTTCGTTCCTCTTCTTGAGCCTCCTGAACCCCTTCTGGGTCCTCGTCTTCGATTTCTTGAGCCGCGCCGTCCACCGCCTGATTTCTTTCTTCCTCGTCGACCACTTGATCCGCCTCTTCTCTTCCTTTGACCCGGTCTTCTGCGTCCTCGTCGGCGCCTTGGACGCTGAGGATCTTCCATTTTGAGTTCCTTCAACCCTGTTATTAATAAGAGAATTCATTTAGTTGTGATTACTCTCTTGATGAAAAAAATATAATTATCATGATAATGGAAAGTAAGAAATCGTTTCCTTCGAAAAGTGTTTTGTTTTAAAATCATTTTTGTTCGAAAGTATTGTTGTAGAACATATAACCCTTTTAGCCCCAATGTCAACATGCATGTTCTCCTCGCTATTCTCCATATAGAGCGGTTTTCAATTGAGTGTCGAAAGCAATTCACGGTTTGCTTTGGTTTTGCTTTACTTCGCTCTGTGATTGGTTAAAAAATCTCGCGCCACTTTCACGACCAATCAGAAGAAAAACTCAAACCAATCGCCACTTGCTCGCACGCGTTTTCCCGCGCTTTGTGCTGGTTACATGTATTTGCTTCTAGTTCTGATTGGTTCATTGGGTAATTTGTGTTTGTTGTGATTGGCTGAGGTAATTACTTTGGTTTTGGTTTTACGACACTCATTTGAAAAGCGCTCTATTTGTTATGTTACTAAATGGGAGAATTTGCTTGCACCGGTAAGACATCTTATCCTTTGTGATCATTTCCCTTATTTCTCACGTCACTATTACGGCTTGAAGGGTTAAATTTGCATCGAAATCTAATTTGTTTCCACCTTTTCAATGCAAGTTTGGGTGCAATGGACTTTCTGTATTAACCCGACTTGAATTATTTATTGTGAGTTAACTGTGTTTACATTTCAGTGATCAGTTTGGCTATTACAATAATGTCAGGTTTGTTTTTAAATTGTGTACACATATAATGTGTATCTGGAGAGTTTTGTGCAGCTCATTGGCCTACTTGATTGTCGGACACAATCCCAAATTTCACCTTCATTGTACCACAGGAAACGAACTCCCCACATAAAAGTGTGATCTGAACTTACATTTAGCGATACATCCGCATTATATTTTAGTTATAACAAAAGGCACTTTAGTTATTTTCAATTTGAAGTCAGTAATGGATTACTAATTTCCGCTTCATCGCTTTTTCTTGTATTTCTTGGACTTCAAGTTTAAATATTGCTGCATACCTTCAATTTCATTGTTCTCCTTGTCCTCAACCACAAATCGCAGTTGCAATTCTTCCGCATTGTCAGGATCCGCTTTACCTCTCGTGTTAATCTCTGTTTTTGCAGTGAGTGCAGCATCATAATCCTTGTCATCTGAATCATCGACGTCTTCGGCCCAATCCTTCTGATCGTCTGGTAAATCACCCTCATCTTCTTCATGATCCTCACTATCAAAGTCCTCACCTTCCTCTTTGTCCGAATCATTTGTTTCTTCAATATTACTCTTGTCGTCATGATTATGGTCTTCGGCCCAAACGTTCTTTCCTAACTCGAAGTCATTAATTTCTTCAGCATCAGGGAGCGCATCACAATGGCAAAAAGCGAAGAACAGTGCGGTAGACAGAACCGAGAAGGTTAAGGATAACCTCACTTTGGACATGGTTTTGCACCATACACGGTTTCTCGGGTTGCTCTGACCACAATTATTAACCGAAAATTGTGGCTTTTCCTTTTAAAAAAGACGCCTATTTATATTCTTTTCACCATTGCAATACAACGTAATAGAATAATTTAAAAGACCTAAATTGGTCTTGGATACGCACTTCAGTGTATTTTCGAGTGTCATCCGTGTCTTTTTCTATTTCTGAAATAAAATAATTACCACCACACTACATAACTATGCTGGTATCATATGCTCATATTGTTACACTTCTTGAAGGCCCTTCTACGTATTTTTCAGTGATATCCTTCCATCTCTTGTCTCGAGTTCCAATTTTGGGAATTTAAAAATATCTCAATATAACACTGAATCATACTTACAAGAGGTTTGAAAGAACTCAATATCACATCACATTTTTATTTTTGAACACTGATAAAGACTGACCATCGAAAAAAAGAGACAGTGGCTCATGTGGGATTTCAACCCATCATCTGAACTAGAGAACCGCTGGGACAGCGCGTGAATGAGTCCCATTTGATTTTATGTGTGCAAGAGTCTCTTGTTACAAACATGGGTAGTTAATGTATTATATGCCCGGAACAAACACTCAAGAATGTAATGTTTCGATGCTATTTCAGAATCATCCTCATGCAATATCAAATAAGTGTTGCAAAAAATAGGGCATGAACTAATAACCCGAAAGCCGTGGGTTCCATCTTCACCTGAGCCACTGAATTGTTTTCGGTGATCAGGATTTATCAGTATTGCAAACCCGAGGATTCCCATCGTAGCTGACTGTAGCTCAGATGGTAGAGCAGCGGACTATTAACCCGAAATCTCGCCTGAGTCACTCCAGTGGTCAGGATTTCCCAGTTTGTCGAAAGATTTGTTTAATCTAGATTCCCACCGCCTTTTAAAGCGTTTAAGGCTAAACAGTAGGACTTAAAAAGACGTTTATCGGTTTCTTCCATAAGTGATTATGAATGCATGATACTTTTCATGGCCTGATTCTTTTTGTAAGGACTCTTATTCACCCACCCAGAGAAATAAGACAGAAATCTATTTTCAAAAGTTTAGCAGTTATTACAAGTGAAATCAATATCGTACAAATACTGTGAGACGAAAATCCCCAGGGTCAGTACTTCAGAAAATGATTTCATTTTTCAAGATGCAAATATAATCTATCTTTTGCTTGGCTTAAAACTCCAAAATTTCAGCAGTTTTTTTATGCTGTACAAGAAGTATATCAAAGGTGGAATCGATGTGCCTCCGATAACGGAGAGCGTTTTTGAAAACCTCTGCTTTAAGAGATAAAAATCCCCGTTTTTCTTCGTTTGATAATGCTTAAAACGTATACGTTTGCAAGGGGAACAGATTGGTGTAGACAGAACCTGAGTGAGGGATATCATTTATGATTCATTGATTCACTGTACAAATTTCTGTCAATTGTGATGACTTTTAATCAATTCGCTTTCATACTTTCGGGAGTTCAGATTATACAGACGAACAATGATTAATTACTGATAAAATAAGCAATAATCAATGGCTAGCAGTTGTGAGTTATCGCCTCATATATTACATGGTATTTTAATCAGGAAAATTGAGTGAGGAACAGACAGACAGATATATGCAGAAGACTGATTAACAGACAAAATTAACAGAAAACATTTTACTGTTTACAGCAAATTAAACTGTTCTAGGGCATTTTAGAAAGCATCATAAAGGATCTCTTTTTAGCAGCTTTCAATTTAGGATCGCTCTGTGATTGTTTAAGAGGAACTCTTGCCATTCTATCAAGGAACAACCAGTTTCGTCTTTGTGGTACGGGCTTTCCCACGCGTAGTGACTGTTACATACTTTTGGTTCGATTTCTGATATATTTAATTAGCTAATTTGTGTTTGTGGTCGTTTACAGCACAGGGATTACGATGGTTTTAGTTTCATGGCATTCAGATGACTACTATGAGGGCTACTTTATTTTCCGGCTTGCAGCTTTTAAGCATTCTGGTTTCATAATTTTCGGGCCACAGTGCTCATATGCAGCAAATTTCCTTGGGTGGATCGAATGATTTTCATCTGTAGCACTTGAACCTGGACGGCGTTAGTCGTCGTTCGCAAAACTTCTTTCTCTTCTTAAGCCACCTGAACCCCTTCTGGACTCACGTTGACCATTTCTATCGCTAACGCAAACATTTCTTTTTTCCTAGTCGGCAACTGGGTCCGCCACCTCTTTCATTTTGGTTCCCTTGTCTGACGTTAACTCTGGCACTAAATCTCGTTCGTCGATGCCGAATCGACCTCGATTTGCTCTGGAACCGCGTCGCTGGCCCCATACTAGTCTTTGCGTCCTCTTCGGGGCCTTCAACGCTGAGCGGATCTTCCATTTCGAGTTCGTTCAAATCTGTTGTGAAGGAGAGAATTCATTAGTTTGTACCAACGGTAGAGATGAAAAAATAAACATGATAGTCATAACGAAGAAATCGTTTCCCTCCAAAATTTCTATCGAAATCTAATTCGTTTGCAACTTTTCGGCGCCAGTCTGGGTGAACTGGACTTTCTGTATTTGCGTTCTTAATCGCACAAAAATGCCGTTGTTTATATTTCATTGCTCGGTTTGGCTATTACAATAATGTCAGGATTGCTTTTCAATTGTGTGTAAATATAATTTGTATTTGGGGAAGTTTTCGTGCGGCTCATTTGCCAACGTGATTGTCGGACACAAAACCAAATTCCACTGTCATTGTATCGTAAGAAAGAACTCACACATAAAAGTGTGATCTGAACTTATATTTAAGGATACATATATATTATTTGCCGGCCGGGAGGTCCGTATTGAGAAAAACTGTGCCAGAGGTCTTGAGTACGGCCCGAGGCCGCAGGCCGAGGGCCGTGCTCAAGACCGAGGGCACGGTCTTGTTGTTTTCGGAAAGCAACGTTTTGCAAGCGCGCGTAAAATGAACCATGAAACGAAGCCGTTTGTGACACCAGAGCAGCAAAATACGCTTTTTTACTCTGTTAAAACTCAGAAATCACAGGAAGCAATATAACTAAAAGAAACCTCTTTATTTTCCCAAATTTCGATACATGTAGCTAACTCCTGCTCGATTTACTCAAATGTTTGTCGAAAGGGAAGAGGCGATTTACATTGTACAACCTTCGGTATTTTAACAAGAAATTTTGGAAAGAAAGTTTTTAACGACAATGTACAAAAAATTTCAGAATTCTAAGTTTCGGAGAACGTTTTAAAGATTTTAAAGGTTTTAAAAACCCATTACAAATTCCGTTCCGTTGACCGCGGTCAAGATCGGAAAATTCCGCCCGCTCCCGGAACCAATCAGATTGCAGGATTTGGTTCATCTTGCCCGCTCACGCGCTGAGAAAAAAATTAATTCTCATTATGGTTCATGTCCGCGCAAAAGACTCTTTAGTTATTTTTAATTTGAAGCCAGAAATGGATTGGTAATTTTCGCTGCATTGTTTGTTTTTTGGTTGTAGGACAGTTTCTTTAATATTGCTATACATGCATAACTTCAACTTTATCACCCTTATCTTCGTCCTAAACCATATCCTGCGGCTCTTCTCCTTTTACAGTCTTGACGCTTGGGCAGTGTTGACGATCTTGTCAAACTCAAAGTCGTTTCCTTTCTTCAGCGTCAAAAAACGCAGCACAATTCCAAAAAGCGAGGAACAGTGCGGTAAACAGGACAACAGCCGAGGAGCTTAATTAAGGATAATCTCACTTTAAAAATGTGGTTTGCGCCATTTACGGTTTCCCGGTCTGCGCGACCTAAGCATAGCTTTCACAGAAAAATGGTGGTTGCTCCTTTCAAAAACGCCTACTTATGCCGTTTTCACCAGTCATAATTGATTACAAGACAGAGTATGGAGTATTTCAAGGTGGCAGAACATAGTTTACGCGCGCTCTACGAGTTTTACTGCTGATGTGGGTCAGCACGTGACACAAAGAATGGCAAAAACAAACGGCATGGCTCCTATGCAGTGATCATTTTAATTTGTTTATCGAGGATCGTGGAAGTTTTATTTACCTCTTATTAATCAAATAGTTATGTGTGAAAAAGTTTGTTGTATGAAGGTATAAAAAGTAATATGATTGCAAAAATCCCCTGCCTCTCAAAAAAGTCATTTTTGCGTGTGTGAGAATTGAGAACCCGGTGAAATGAACTGATGCACATGCAGTTAACTAGAAAATTTCGACTGCATGTTTTATGAGAAATGCCCGATTTGTAAGGAACCTATCATTAGAATTTCATGAAATTGTGCGGAATACGAGTTTAGAATTCGTGTAACTCGTCTAGCAACAAAATCGAAATTTGACTGAGGACATGGTCACCGCCAAAACGTTAAATTGTGAAACTTCAAATTACTGAAGACCTCTCTGTCTAAACTAGATGAGACCCGTGTTTAACACAACAAAATATTCACAGTTTTCAAGAGACAAGTAATGGAAAAAAAGATATTGTATGGATTTTAATTTCTGAGAATAAACCAAAAACACTATTTAATGGTAGTTTTTTTTACGAGCCATGATGCCATGGTAACGGTATTTAGCTTAATAAAAGATATCAAAATATATCCTCTTTGGTTAAACATACATCTTGCTGATGTTAGGCGACAAAAAGTGAGTGGTTTGAAAATAATGACGAATAGCGCATAGGTTCAAGAGAACTGTGCCACCTTAAAAGACCTAAATTGCTTGGCACTCAGGCTCATTTTTTGTCGTCTTAAGTAAGTGTTCATGTGTAAATTCATGGTCAGAGCCTTTTAATATGTTTGACACGAAAAAAATATACACGAAACATTTCACAAGCACTGCTCACTGCTGTTTTCAAAAGCATATGGTAAGCTTAAAATATAGACAAGCTATAATTATAATTAAGAACTGATTGTTTAGTTTCTTCCACTACAGGACGGCTAGGTTTTTAAAGTGCTGCCGAAATCAAACAATTACCACAACGTAACCTTGGTAGACAGATAATTTGTTTGGAACTCATATCTTGAAACAAAAGCATTACATAACTATGTTCGTATCAAATGCTCATATCATCGCACTTTTCGAGTGCCTCTCCACATATCTCCAGTATCTTTCTTTTTCTCGCCTCGAGGTTTTATTTTGGGTATTCAAATTTGGCTCAATATAACACTAATTCATACTGAGAGCAGGTTTGAAAGAAAAGGAAACCTTGCATGCATTCTTTACAGATTCCATACATATGGAGGCAATATTAAATCGTTTTTTTTTCGAACACTGATAAATCGTGACAAGTGGGAAAAAAAATACAGTGGCTCGGGTGGGTTTTGAACCCATCATCTGAACTAGAGAGCCGTTTGGGACAGTGCTTGAGTTCCATTTGATCTTATATATGTGCAGGAGCGGTCTCTTGCTACAAACATGCGTAGCATGTATTATATGCGCGGAACAAACACTCAAGGATGTAGTGTTTCGATTCTATTTCAGAATCATGCTTAGGCAATATCAAAAAAGTGTTACAAAAATAGCGCATGAACTAGTAACCCGAAAGTCGTGGGTTCGATTTCCACCTGAGCCACTGAATTGTTTTCAGTGGCGAGGATTTATCAGTATTGCAAAACCGAGGATGGACACTTAAGATTGGTTGGGATTCAACCACGCGTTGTTCCTATTGTAGCTATGTAGCTCAAATGGTAGAGTAGCGGACTATTAACCCGAAGGTCTTGTGTTCGAATCCCAACCAAGCCTCTTTATAATTTTTTTTTCAGTGGTCAGGATTTACCTGTCTTGCCCAGTGATTTATTTAATCTGTCTATCAGTTTCTTCCTTAACAGATTATTTACGTATGCATGATACTTTTCATGGCCTGATTCTCTTTGTAAGGACTCTTATTCGCCCACCCAGAAAGATACGACAGACCACTATTTTCAAAAGTTTTTCAGTTATTACAAGTGAAATCGAGCTCATTCAAATGTTGTGAAGGAGAGAATTCATGTAATATATCAAACACGAGAAAGAGTATTTCATCAGGATATCCAAAACCCGAGAAGTGGGTTGAAGAAACGAGGCGCAGCCGAGTTATTTTGACCGACTTCGAGGTGTTTGGATACCTGATGAAACACTCTTTCGAGTTTTTGATATGGCTTCTCAAACCATTCATAATTCTTGGAGAAGTTCAAAGCAAAAGTTCGCAAAATTTTATGCTAATTAAGATCCGGTATCCAAACCACCGTCACGGTAGTGATTTCCTTTGTTTTCTCTTTTTGAATTATTAATAAGTTTGAGAATAGTTTGTTCTTACTCCAGAGCCCTCTAGAGAGGAATGATGAATAATTCTGTATTTGCATTCTTAGTCGCACAAAAATACCGTTGCCGTTGTTTATGTTTCAGTTTTCAGTTTGGCTATTACAATAATGTCAGGTTTGGTTTTAAATTGTGTGCACGTACAATTTTTATTCAGGAGTTTTCGTGCGGCTCATATGCCGACGTAATAAATGTCGGACACAAAACCAAATTTCACTTTCGTTGTATCGTAGGAAACAAATTCCCCACATAAAAGTGTGATCTAAGCTTACATTTAAAGTGATACATCCGCCTTATGATTCAGGTCACAACAAAAGACGCTTCAGAATTATTTTCAAGTTGTAGACGTGAATGGATTGGTAATTTTTGTCTTATCGTTCTCTATTGTTTCTTGCATTTTTTTTAAGTATTACTATACGTACTTTCAACCTCATGATCATTATCCTCGTCCACCACCATTTCCTGAGTTTCTTACACTTTGACAACCTTTACGCTTTGAAAGTGTTGACGGTTTTTTCCAACTAAAAATCGTTGAATTGTTCAGCTTCAGAGAACGCACCGCAGTTGCAAAAAACGAAAAACTAGTTGAGTGCGGTAAACAAACCAAATGCCAAGGACCTCACTTTGAAAATGCACCATACACACCATCCCGATTTGCTCTGAGTACAGTCATCAACAGAAAAAATTGGTGGTTGCTCCACGAAATTTGGAGGAATACCAGTTTAGAATACGCCTAACTCGTGTGCCAACAAAATCGAAATTTGACAGAGGACATATTCAAAAAACCTTAAATTGTGAAACACCAAATTACGGAAGATCTCTCTCAGTAGAGTGAATTCCTATAACCCCTTTCTTATACGCTAATGAGAATCACTAAATGCTGATGAGAAGAACAATTAAGAAACTGAGCACGCACAACTGAAACCATTGCTTCAAATTCCTAATTGTGAACATTTGAAAATAACAAGCCTTAAAATGAGCTATTCTTTTCTTCCACTGTTTGCATACCGGCGTGAGAAAGTACCGGCACGAGTATTTCTGTGCCGCAAGCGTCATAAAGTCAGCTTTATAATTTAACGCAGGGCTGCATGTGGGTTACGCGAGAGAGGCGTTGAATTGAAATTTAGTTCACTATTGCGTCAAAATGTCGAAAGTCGTGTGATACAGGTAAGTAGTAAATGGCGCTCAGATAGGACTTTTCCTGGCTTCTGATTGGTCGAGAGCGGGAGGAACTTCCGGTGACGTCACTTCCGGTGTTTTAGGATGGGAAACCGCTGACCAGTGGAAAAAAAGGGATCGCGGGCTCATGGGAACTGGAAGTCACGTGGTTTAGGATGGGAAACCGCTGACCAGTGGAAAAAAAGGGATCGCGGGCTCAAGATGGGTAAAACCCGCTGACCAGTCTGAAAAAAGGATCGTGGGCTCAGGAAAACCGCGGAGAAAACGCGGGCTCAAAAGTCCAAAGTCCAAATGGAGGAACGGGGGTGATCCTTGGAAAACAACACGAATTAAAAAAAAATTAATTTTTATTAATTTGTTTTTTACAAGAACGTTTTCCTGAGTGTTCCTTAATGTTCATCCCCAAGTGACCAGAGAAACTTCCTGCAAGTTTGTGACATGTCTTTCGCTGTTGAGACGGAGATCAAGTGACCAGAGGAACTTCCGGTGCGGAAAGCCGCTGACCCCCCTGCCTTTGGACAGATCATGTCCAACATGTCCAACACTTCATCTCCTTGACTCGAGAGCGACAAGCGACAGCAACGGATGGAAGGGTTCTGGGACGCCCTCCCAAGTCGACAAGCAAGACAACAAGCAAGACAAGTGACAGCTACAGACGGAGGGTTCCTTGATTGTCTCAGGTTGCCGACAATGCTTTTGATATGAGGGTTCCATTTTGATAAGTGTTCCATTTTAATACGAGTGTTCCTATTTAATGAGTTCCATTTTGACAATATGAGGGTTCCATTTTGATAAGTGTTCCATTTTAAGATGAGTATTCCTTTTTTAATATGGGAGGATTGGTTCCAATTGGCTCCAATTGGCACTGTGGGGCCTGTCGGCAGAAAGAATGCCCGTGTTCCATTTTAATATGAGTGTTCCTATTTAATGATGGCGTACTCTTAGGAAAGAAGTCACTTGTATCCATAGGGATAAGTGAGGAAGGTGTGTGGATCGACGACTCTCTTGTCATACACCAACTGGTACCGTTTGTAATCCGGAAAGGTGTACAGTTCATAGGTGTTGGGATCCCGCACGATCTGGTGGGTTTTCACCACTTGGGTTTGTCTGGGTTTCAGGAGGGGCTTCTGGATTTCCTCGAGGACGTTCAGTCGCATGATGTTATAGTTCAACTGGCTCTTGCCTTCGCTGTTGAGACGGAACCCCCGCACCTTGCATTCAACGTGACCAAGTTTGGTTTGGTAACCATAGTTCTTGGGACCCGCCGACACGAATTCCGTAATGTAGTCGTCGGGATCTAATTCACTCGTGAAGTCGCCGAGGTATTCGCCCAAGGCGGGGTTGACTTGGCCTTCGTCTTGCAGGAAGATGATGGAGTCCGTGTCGTAGTATAACACTCTTTCCCCCAGCTTCTCCAGCGCTGTATACAAGCGTAGGCGAGCCCAACAGGTGGTGAAACAGGCCACGAAGATGTTGAGGTTGGGTGACACGGGGATGTCTTCGTCCTGGTACTGATAATGGACCTCCACTAGGTCCTCATTGATGACGGAGACGTGGCGTACGTCCAAGCTATCGGTATCCAAGAAACGATGGAAGGCCTGAGGGTCATGAAACGGTTGGACTTGGGTTTTGTTGAGGCGTTGGCCAAATTTACCCCACATGGAATTGAGCATCATTTTGGCCAGCGTGCGGAGCCCCGGATTCTTCTTAATATTCTCGTACTCCAACTGGATGCCTTCGTGGTCGAAGTAGTTTTGGATGTAGGCCTGTTTTTGGTCTTCGGTGTCCACTCCGGCGGGCCACCCACTCGCCTCTTGTTTGATTTTCAACCAGGTGTTGACGTAATCTTCGAATAGACCCTCACAGGTCTCGTCAAAATGCCAGACCTCGTAAATGTACTGGACTTGGTACCCGAGCTCGACGGCTTTGGTCAATTCCGGGCTGCACCATGTTCCCGTTAGGACGCGTTGGGCGTCGGTGTGAGGGCATTCGGTGGATCTGCCCCAGGGACGTTTGGGCATTTCGTCTTGCACACAATGGGCACAGAGGGGAAACAGGAGTTTGCTGTCATGGCGGTAAGGCAGCACGGGATGATACAATTCACGGGGAGGTAAGATTTGACATTGGATGAGTCCAAAGTACGGGCGGATGTCGGTGTGACCCGGGGCGGAGATGAAGGTCGGATGTCCTTTCGGGTAGACACAGGTTTTGTTGACCCAGGGGTACAAGGAGGTGACATCGATGTAATGGATCTTTTGAGTGGGGGTGACACGGTGATACAGCTTGACGGCATTGGTACGTCCTCCGCAGAAGGCGTCGCGGGGATTCATGGGGTCTGTGAATTGAAGCTGGTCCACAAACGTGCGGATATCCGAGGAGGTGTCTTTGAGACGGGTCCATTCACATTCCCACATTTGAACGACCGTGTACCCGAGCTCTTTGAGCCGTTGGATCTTTTGTTGGGAGACCTCGTAGACATCTTGCAGGGTCCGATCAAAATGGCGGACATGGGGTTCGTGGCGGTTGGGATAACACGTCGGACATCCATGGGTGAAACAGCCTTGAAATTCGTACACGGTCCGGGTGTCGTGGCAGTACCCATCGACGAAACCAACAGAGGGGATGCGAAACTCGCCGGCATTGCCGACATGCTGAATGTTATTTTCTTGGGCACACCAGGTGAGCCATTCGATGGCGACGCGGGATTGGTTGATGGAGTTGCGCCAACCACGAACGGGTTCACTGGCGATGCTGTTAGGGATCATCCGGTTCATGCGTAAATCCCGGTTGCAGGCCGAAGCAATGGTGATATGCTCAAACGGGTTGAAGCCCGTCAGGGTTTCAAACAAGCGTTTGAATGTCAGACAACCTTGTTTCAAGAGGCGTACATCCGATTGGCAGTAAGCCACCAATTCTTTCTGAAAGTCAAACACGACGTTCTTGGCACGCTGCTCTTGATGCCACGTTTCCAAGGCTTGCTTGCCTTCGGGAGACAGGGTTTCGGGCATGTAGTAATCGAGGGCCGGGATGGGTCCCACGTACGTTTGATGGTCGGGGTGGTTGAACTTGTGGGGGAAGTACCCTTTGCAGAGTTCGGTCAAGCCAAAGGTTTTGGGAAAGGCAGACAAAGGCATCTGGAAAAAACTCATCGAATCGATGAAGCGGATACGGTCATGTTGGACTTGCAAGAGTTTACACCCGTTCCGGAGCTGTTCGACGATTCGGTTGTCACCATAGTATTGATGAATGACAAAGTAGCCATCATAACCCTGGAAATTATGAGCCAGGACATTGACTTGACGGGTATCGTGGAGGGTCAAGGTATCCAACCATTCTAGGAAATCGCGGACGCAATGCTCGCCGGGGAAACACTTGGGTGGATCGTCGTCTTCGGTTTCGGCCACGACGAGATTGGCGATGTGTTTTTCCTGGGGTTGCATGGCTTCAATATCAAAAAACACATGCAAAGGAGGCTGGTCCTCCGGGGCAGTGTTGGTGGTCCTCTTTCTTTTCTTCTTGTTGGCTTGAGGTTTGGGGGCTGTTTGAATAAAACAACGATGCGTTTCGCCGTCCACGTACTCGCGGCAGGAGGGACAATCCAGGTATCCACACCGATGTTTTGTAATCTGCTCTAAGCCGACGTTCTGTTTACGACAAGCTGGACAGCGACGACGTTGAGAACAGATGGTGGCCTGGGAGTTGCTGGCAGGTTTGCCGGTTGGATCCTTGACGAGATGCATTTGGAAACAGGTGTCTCCGAAAAAGTCCCGATGACAATGTTGGCACCGTCGGGTGGCTTTCTGGCCTCGAGGGTAAGCATGAAGGAAATCCGGGCATTCTTTTTGTCGACAGGCCCCACAGTACTTTTGCTTGCGGCATCGATGGTGATCTTCATGGTCATAGGGTTTCCAACAATGGGCACAGACGTAGCTGGACCCGAAAAATCCTGGCAACTTGGTGATGATGTCATAATGACCTTGATGATGCAACAGGATCAATTGTTTGTCTTGAGGGGCGCCAAAGGTCGTGATGTGAAAAGAGCGATGGGCATCCACCAACAGGATCTGGTAACCTCTGAGGGAGGGAGCTTGACTGAATTGGGTCAAGGCATCGTAACTACAGGGGCCGAGGGGTACGTTGGCTTCCCTGTGCAGATCCCAAGCCAGGGTTCTTTGCAGGGGACCCTTCCCCCTCTGAATGGATGCCAGTTTCGGGTGCTGGTCCACGCGAGCTTTGGAGACCACGAGGGCTCGAGCACAACAGAGTTCATCCTTGTTTTGAATCCGGATGATCGATTTGGAGTTCCTGGTTAACAGGGCCATGGTAGGGTGGCCAGGTTTGCCACGACGGGGGCGGCCGGTACCTTGAGGGGCATGATGAACTTGCGTAATGGAGACTTGAAACGAATCGTCCATTTCAAATTGTTCGTTGCTGTTCAAGGCTTGCGCCAAACGTTGGAACAGGGCCTCCACACGGTCTCCGCCTTGACGCCATTCCCCGGCGCGTAATCCCCACCCCTGGAAGTTGTTATGGAGTCTGTTGGAGGCTATGGTAAAGTAAAGACGATCTTGATCGTGGAGGTCCGGCGTGGTGGTTAACACTTGATTCACGGCTCGACGTAACCCCTCTTGGAGAGCTTCCGTGATGTTTTGATCTGGAATCAAGTTCCCCCTTTGCCGTAACTGGGTATTGAAATGACGTTCACGCACCCCCATTCGACGACTCGTCCGATCGACAAAGGGTTGAAGCTCAAAATCAAAGGTGCCGATGGAGGGATCCAACCCTCCGGCACCCCTTTGTATCGAGGTATCTCCGGCTCCACTTTGTTGAAGGAGTCGCGTTTGAAAGGCATGTTGTCGTTCCAAATGGGTCAACAGGTTCTGATAGTCCTCATCATCATCATCATCATCACTAGACAGTTGTAGGTCGAGTAATAGGTCACTAGGCCCCGCATCATCTGGCGGTGGCGAGGCCATGATCAGATGAACTCCGTTGGTGATCGGGGCTCTGTTTTTATAGAGAAAAAAAAAAGGGTCACGTGAAGAAGAGCATGAACCAATCACAAGCAGTCCCCCCGGGGCCTCTGGGAGGGGTGGGACGGGGGTGGGGGGACCCCCCTCCCCCCTCTCTAGTTGGGGCCCATGGGGCATCACGGGAACGAATAAACCACTATAAAAGAAATCGAATCGCCGGCGGAGTCATCTCAAAATGGAGGTTGATCAAGACAAGCTATTGGAGACCTTGGAAGACTTTGAAGCAGATTTAGAAGTGGAGGAGATCTTGAAGAAGGTGAAGGCGGAGTTGGCGTTGGATTCAAGTGTCACGGAGTTTGGGGAGAAACTGAAAGAGAGGGAGCAACTCAAAGAGGCCGCTCAGGCAGTCCGGGCAGCACGAGCCGCCTACTACCACCAACTGTGCTACCCTCAATACACCTGCGACTGGTTTATCGAGGGGTTGGACTACTGTTGTGATTATTGGCGCTATCAATTCAAAAGACCAGCCACCCCTCCACCAGCACCACCCCCGTCTCCCGATGTGTGCCGCAAGAGAATTGCGTCCCCGCACAGTCCCCTACAAGAGGCGAGAAAGCGTTGCTGTACTCAAAAGGACCCAAAGAGCCCAGCGGGCAACAACAACAACAACAACAACAACAACAACTGACTACTGCTACCAGCCCACGCATCGCCCCCTGCGCCTCAGGTCGACCCAAAGAGAGTTGCGCCCCCGCAGAGCCCCCGTCAGGTACCACGAAAGTGAGGATGACGAACCACCACCACCTCCCCGACCGGGGCCAAGAGCCCGGGCGGCGGCAGCCGCGGCAGCCGCAGCGGCAGCCGAGAAGCCCCGCCAGGCAACGCGTCGACCCCTGCGGGCGGATTACAATCGAGCGGAGGCCGACAAGCGCTACCGGGAAACGCATCGAACCGAGCGGGCGGAGGCCGACAGGCGTTACAGACAAGAACACCTCGAGAGCATAAGGAAGAAAGACAGGCGGTACTATGAAACCAATCGGGAACGGATCCTGGCGCGTCAGCAACGATATCGGGAGACCCATCGGGAGGAGGTGAGGGAGGCCCAGCGACGATATCGAGAGAGCCGTCCAGAGGAGACGAGGGAGAAACAGCGACGATATCGAGAGGGCTGTCGAGAGAAGTTGAGGGAGCAAGAGAGGCAGCGGTATGCCCGTTATCGGGAGGCCCATCCCGAGCTGGTGAGGAAGCAAAACAGGATTCGTCAAGCCCGTCATCGGGCGAAAAAGAGAATGGAGAAGTTGAGGGCGTTAACCATCCCCCTGACGGATTGTCGGACATCCATGCCTGTGACGGACTATGTCCAGGCCTTTTGTGACTCGCTGGACTCGGGGGATACCCCGCTCCCGGAATCGCAGGACTCTGAGGATACCCCGCTCCCGGAATCGCAGGACTCTGTGGATACCCCGCTCCCGGAATCCTTTCTTCAACTCCTTGAGGAGGACTCTCATACTGTGCTGGATTTGGATTCGGGGACCCTGCAAGTCAGCGAACCCTCTGACTGTAACGATCTTTCATTTTTGCAGGATTTATTGTCACCCGACGAGTGGGAGCAGGTGATGGACGATGTGCAGGATTTTAATGTGGATGATTGGTTGGAGGACATGACGCCATCCGACGAGGGCGTCGATTTGATATATGATTTAGTATCTTGACCCTCGTTTCCGTCATTTGGCAGAACATTCGTTTCCATATTTGGCAGAACATTCCATCGTGACATTGTGGTAGAACGATCAAAGAGACAGTGACATTTTTTATCAACGTGGATCATTCCTGTTTACATCACAGGGGTTCTCCAGAATCCTGTTTGAGAATCCTGTTTGAGACTCGACACGAACTACAGAAGACTACCGAACTGCAGAATAACAATACCAATCAGACATTGTCATTTTTTATTTTTCAACAAGGTATATAGGGGGTCTACACCACAATGGGTTCTCCAGAATCCTGTTTGAGAATCCTGTTTTGAGACTCGAACTACAGAAGACTACCGAACTGCAGAATAACAATGTGACATTTTCATTTTTTTTTATTGACACAACAATGGTATGGGGGTTGTCATTAAAGTGTTTTTACAATTTTAAACGTTTCTTGGCTTGCATGATTTTCTTGACCACCCGTTCCGTCTTGGTTTTCTTGCCGGGTAATTTATCAATGGCTTGGATCATCTTGGTATCGGCTTTCCATTTATCTTGCAAATTCTTGGCACGGCTGTAATCAATGTCGTGTTGTTTCGCAATCCGGTCCAAGCGATTTTTACCGGGGTCCCCGCGTTTTAGACGTTTGGCCAAATGCGTCCCAGGGCCCATGTATTGATAGCCAGGCCAATGAAATTCTTTGCCGGTTTTAGCAATCCATTTTTGGACATCCAAGGCCCCTCCGCGTTGACGGCGTTTCCGTTTGATACCCCTTCTCCTCCTCCTGTGGGTGGGCATCGTTTACTCACTGTCGTACTGCAAACGTCGTCGTCGGGGTGGTTTGCCTTTGGCCCAATCTTCCCAACCGGGTAAGGGTTTTAATGCTTGCACTTCACGGGAGATGCCTTTGCCTTTGCCTTTGCCTTTGCCTTTGCCTTTGCCTTTAGCAGCACCACTTTCGGTTAAATGCTTTTCCCAGGCCTTGCGTCGTTCTCGCACGGCTTGTAAACGAGTCCGGATATCCCCTCGGCTGGTAGAAGGTCTCTCTTCTCCTCGACTGGTAGAAGGTCTCGGTTCTCTCGCGCCTTCCCTGGTAGCAGGGGTAATGGTGGGTTTGGGAGCCGACGGCCCTCCTTTTATCATGCGCTTCAACCATTGTTCCACGGGTCCCGTCACCAAATCCCCGGCCTCTTCTTCTTCGTCTTCGCCAGGAGGTGCACCCGGGGCCCCCACTCCCACGCCTCCAGGAAATTGACGAATGCGTTTGGTTAACTTGATTAATTCTTGACTCAGGGGTTTGGTTTGAGCATTGACCACGGCCGGGGGTAATTGGGGATTGGACAACAACACATGTTTTTGAGCGGCGAGCTTGGCGGCTTTGTTCAACAAGGCATTTTCGGTGAGTTCTCCTTTGTAATATTGAACGAGTTGTTCCAAATCCTTCTGGGGAATCATGTAGACTGCATCCATGGGGGTTGACTACACTCGGAGCAAAGTTCCCCGTCTTCTATTTGACGACAGCTCTCACAAAGACGGGCCTTTAAGATGTGCCTGTACTCTCGATACAACAGGTGATATTTATGCTTCCAATAATGACACTCGTCTTTCCACCGGTCGGTGGTCCGATTGGCCTCTTGTAACAGGGTGATCCATGTGGCCAGGGTTAACGGGTCGGTCGAGCACATTGACATAACACCTCGTGAAGTCCTTGAAACAAGCCGCGTCCTTTTTGTTGAACCAACCACGCCCGACGTTTTTTGACGGAATGTCGACGACGTCCCAAATCGCGTAGCACCCTTTTATAGGGTTGAAGTTTAGCCAGCATGGGGGGTGTGACGGGAATCTTGTTTTTTAAAAAGTTCAAGACCAGTTCACTCACGGCATTGATTTGATCGGCATTGGCATGTTGTAACAACTCTTGACGTTTGGAACCGTTGGCTTCTTGTAACATGGACCGTAAAAACGGCAATTGACGCCGAAGACGTTTCATTGGATACAGCACTTGTTCGGTTTTTTGGCATAGCCTTTGTCGATCAACCAACTGTTGTACCCTTTGGTACCCCCTCGTCTTTTATACGCTTGATATTGTTGTTTGTACCCCGATACCATCTTTCTCCCTTGGGTAGCACTCATTTGCGGTTTTTTCAAGGCTTTGACCAAATCACTTGTGATGTCATACCCCTTTTTCACGTCGACGAGCCAAGGTATGCCTTCTCCTTGCTGGGTTCTTCTTTTTCTTTTTGTCCGTCTTCTTCGGGGGGCCATGGTTCTAAGAGTGTGGGACTGGGAGGGAGCGGCTTTTTATGGATCCAGTAGTCTTTGGGTTTCAAGGGACGAGGACATCCGTCTACATAGCATAGGGCTTCCACGGGCTGGTACACAAAATGACCATGGTACTCTTGCACGCATCGTTTGGGTAACGGCGGGGTGAAATCCACAATGGTGTCATCCAAGGTTTGCATCTTGATTAAAAATCCTTCCAGGTCCTCCAAGGGGACACCCCTCACATAGGTTTTCAATTCGGTCAAGGCTTTGGCATAGGTGGTAAACGCAAACCGACTCATGGTCACTTTAAATCGATATTGTTTAAAATCATTCCATCCTTTGACCACGGTGCCCACCGCCGCCAAACAGGCTACCAACGTGCTGTTGTCCAACAGGGGGCCGGCAATCATGCCCGCGGCCATCAGGAGTAACGCCAGACCATTGAACAAGGCATTGATCCACTTGTAATGATTCAACATTTTTCGATAACCCCACCATTGTTGATGGTAAAAGGCATACAAGGAATCCATCCGTTGTAATAATTCCGGTGGGAAGGGGATGCCAGGACGTCGAGATCCATTCAATAACGACACGACGGTTTTCATCCTCACGGCGAGACCCGGGACGACGAGGTTTGTACGCTCGGGGCGCCTCCTTGTTTATAACTGGTCACAATGCTATTGGTCATGGTGACATTAGCAATGTCCCGTCCTTGGGCCAATTGTTCTTGATCTTGTAATAGCATCCGCAAACGGCGTTGTAAAGCGGCTTGACGCAAGGTACGAGGTTGTCTACCAGACCCCCCAGACGATCCAGGAGTACTGGAGGCAGGTGAAGTGGGGAAAAGGCGTCGGCGTCGTCGCCCCCGTCGTCCACCACCACCTCCTCCTCCACCGCCTCCACCTCCTCCACCACCACCACCACCACCACCAGCACCACCAGCACCACCACCACCACCACCACCACCACCACCACCAGCACCCCCACCAGCACCGCCGCCACCACGTCCACCGCCACCACGTCCACCACCACGTCCGCCTCTAATCCTAGGTCCACGGCGCCCCCTACCATTACCCCCAGCCCCCGCGGCTGCTCGAGCACCCGCCGCCCGGGGTACGCTAGGAGGCGTTGCAGGCGTTCGAGCCCCGGACGACAAACCAGCGCTCCCCGGACTAAGGGGGGTTCGCGCTCCGGACGACAAGCCAGCGCTCCCCCTACTAAGTGGAGTGTCCACGGAAGACGGCGGGGTGGTCTGGGGGCTATGGAAGGATGGACTTCCTGGGCTTCCTACCCCCGCGGGGGAAGAGGTTCTATACGCAGGAGGGGAGGGCAACTGGTCCACATATGCGATCATGTCCTCGACGGTCATTTGATCAAAGGCTTGGTCGATCAAGCTTGAGTCCCCTGTATCCAAAATTTCCTGGATGGTGCCTGGAGACACTTGGTTGCTGCTAGACGCCCCGACCCCCGCCGGGGTCGTGGTATCGTACGATTGTGGAGGTTGACGGTCATCGGCCATGCTCACTCTTTTTTCCGGTTCCAAAGGGGGTGTCGTGCCTTTATAGGCGCTTTTGATAGGTGCGTGTCCATCCTTCGTCTTTTAACAGGTGACTCAACACACGTTGTTGATCGGAGGAGGCCGGGTGTAAATCTAACATCAAATAGCCATAGGGGCGCGTGGTGGCTTGATGAAAGGTCTCCAAGGTGTCTTTCCAAGTGGTTGGAAACGATTGCAGCATGACATTGCGTACCCCCAATTGATCCCGGGGATTCTTGAAGGCCACAATGTAATGCGCATTGCGAGAAATACTTTTGGCATAGCGCCCCACGGGAAACATGTCTTGGCACAAGTAGAGCACCGTCACTCCTTGATGATGCGAATGTTTGGTGAATAAATCCAACACGCGTTTATCGTGACTCCCTTCATCCATTAAATCATCCAACACTAGGACCCCCTGTCCTTCAGGAAACCATTGGACCAAGGCGTCATGATCGGGAATCCCTTCGTGAAACACCACCCCATGATCTTGCATGCCTTGAAATCGATCTTGCCACGCCCCATAACAATAATGCACTTGGGTCGGCGGGCTGTCAAACAACTCGGGGTTGTCTACCAAGAGTTTTTCCGTAAACACCGTTTTGCCACATCCCGACGGACCCACCACCAAGATAGAGGAGGGAGTATGAAAACGAAACGGTTTCCCCGTTTGCATGATGACGATACTACCCAGGGGAAAAAAAAAAGGCACCTTTTTATTGGAATCGGTGGGACTCGAACCCACGCGCGATCCCCCCTACACCTGTTTTTCGGGGGATCCAAAGGCTCTACCGACTGAGCTACGACTCCGACACACTTGTTTTTCAACACATTTTATTTAATCATTCCGTTGATGATACGGATGACAACAAAGTTGATACCATCGGGCTTCTTGGCCTACAATCAATTGTTGAACGCGTTGACCGGCTTGATGGTCATTGCTTACATAATCATGATCGGAAAACTCATTTAAAAAGTCTTGCAAGGTCCGTCCACGGGCTTTGGCTTTCAAGTACAACAAGGCGTAATCCCCACAACTCTTGCTTGAAATGGCTTGGAGGGACTTGCCATTGGTCACCACATACTTCCAATGTTTCACCATCCAATCTTGGAACGGGGCGGCTTGCACGTACGTGTCCATGGGCAAAGCATAACTGTCGAGGATTTCACACACGTTTCCCTCGGTCCACACCCCTAACCAATGTTGTCCGGGTTGATCGTGCGGGTCGGTGTTGACAATGTAGCCTTGGGGTGGGGTCTTGACAGGCTTCTTGGGTAAACGATCACAGGCCACCGTTCCGTAAAAGACAGGCTTCAAGTGGGGGTCGTCGCGAGCTAAATAATCCAATTGCACATTATTCAAGGCCACGTGCTCCATTTCTTTAGTGTTGGTAAATGTTGTACAACACGGCTCCGTTCTGGTCAATCTCCAGCAAGTTCTCAAATTCTCCATAGACGAGCACGGTTATATTGATAGCGGGGGCGGCTCCAAATTCCAAGACCAATTGTAAATCTCCACTTTGCTTGGGGTTGAGGTTTTGACTGTCAGCACAGCCATTGGCTACATTGTCAAACATGTACAAGGTACAATTTTTCGCTTGGCCCCAATCTCCTAGTTCTACCATATTGCCTTTCTTTTTACACCAAGCCCCACTGGCTTGCAGAAACCGGAAGTACCCCAAGTTATCTCGGCTGCCATTGTTGTGCACTAACTGCAGGGTTTCATAAGGGTATTCTTCGCCTTTGACAATCTGTTTAATGGACGTCAGTCCAAATTTCTGGAAACAGAACGGATCTCGGGTCACATCTCCATTGAAGGCGCGGCTGTCCAACAACCCCACAATCAATCGGTCCGGTATTCTGTTTTGAAACAGGTTGGGGATATCAAAGCGGACCAGGTTGTTTTGCATGGTGAAGGTCCGGATTTCACTGCGGACGGTGGGGTAAGACGCCACTTGGCCTTCATTGTGTCTTTTGGCAGATATACTCTGGTAGATGGCGTCATTCAAACGCAGTTGGCAGAGATGAAACCGTAGTTTCACATCGCCTTCCATCAATCGACCTGCCAGAGCCACTCCATTGAAAAACAGGGCCGGGCTATTGAAATGAAATTTCATCTTGATTTCGATGCCAGGCACTAACAATTTGCCGGTATGAAACACTTCCAAGTGGGGGGTAAACACCAGACTGTGGGTGACACCTCCTGCATACTTGGCGGTTTCGGCGACCATGGCGGCCAAGGCTCCTTTGTGATTGGTAGGGAGATTGGTCCAGGCTGCATTAGGGGTACCAAAGTCTACGTTGGCAGCAGTCCATTGGGGCGGGAAATCCACTTGATTGAACCATCCTTGGGGTCCTAACACGGTCTTGCCATCTTCTCGGTCAAAATTCAGTAAGCTTTCCAAGTACGCTTTGTAATGATAGGTGTCGGATTGAGGGCTGATCAACGTGCCATTCAACTGCAAGTCAATTTGTTTGATGATGGAATGGGCCAAATTGTTGACGGGCCACAAGTTTTCATCGGCCACCAAGTTCCCGTTATCGTCCTTTTTCAAACTCAATTCCATGGTAAAGTAACTGCGTCCCAAATCCACAAAATCGTCCAACCCCGGAATGATGAATTCCATGGGATTGATACCCGTGGTGGTGGGTTGGATGGTGACCATGCGATAGGCATTGATGCTAATGTCGGTCGGGGGCACCTTGAAAATCCGTAACGCCGGGTTGACGGCCCCTTCGGAACGTGGGTGAGCCGGGGCGGTTTGTGTACTCACGTCAGCCATGTTTAACGTCGTCGTCGTCGTCGAGTGGTGGTACGTCGTCGCCGTGAGGGGTTTTTATACCGTCGTCGTCGTCGTCGTCGTCGTGCTAAGCGTTGTCTCAAATCAAACCCGGGCAGTCGCATCACCTCGGGACTCAACCAACCGCCACGTTGTCGCCGCATCAGTTTCCAAAACGGATACAGTCCACCCCATTGAGTCAACCCTCGATTACTGCGAATGCGTCGAGGTCGTGAATGCACGGGCTCCATGTTCACACGCCCAAAATATCCCGTGCCCGTTTGGTTTGCTTGGGAAATAAGGCACTGGCGACCCGCACGGCTTGTTTCACGTTCTTCTGATTCAACGCTTTCTTGGCTTGTTTGGTGATTTCCTTTTTAAGGACGTCTTCGGCTTTGCGTTTGATCCCGCGTGTCAACCCCGTTGTCAAGCCTCTCTTGATATTACTAGGCACTTTTAAAGGATTTCGCGTCCTTATAAGACCTTGCAACCCCCCACGCATCAGATCCGTCGCCAACCCTTTGCCTTGTTGATCATACCACTCGTCGGTCCGAAATCGGGTCAAACTTCCCCCACGCATGGTGTCTTCTTCTTCACCAGGGATGCCTTTGGTTGTTTTTCACAGGGGGCTCGTCTCTTTTTATACTCACATGAGGCTGCACGTAAACGATTCCCCCGCATAGCGTTTTCGTTTTCCTTGTCGGATTTCCTCCATGCGTTTCAAATGCGATTTTCTGGCATTCTTTTTGGCTAACTTTTCTAGCCCTTTGGTGATGGACCAGGCGGCTTTAGGAATTCCCGCAATCACGGCGTTGATCCCTTCCCCCGCTTGGGGAGGTTGTTTTCGGCGTCGTTGTCGTCGTCGTCGTTTCGGAGGCATGATTGACTGGGGGTTCCTTCTCGACTCTCTTTTTTATGCCTTTTTGAAGTGTAACGTGACAATGGTATGACCTTCACCAAACTTGACCAAGTCTCCTCCTCTACCAATCGTTTCGGCCACTTGAACGTGAATCATTTCCACCACCTCGTTACGAAGAGCCATGTATTGAATGTGCAACGGTTCAAAGTACAGGGTGCCTCGTGCTTGTCGCTTGTACTGGATTTCACGCAACAAATCGGTCACGCGATTGCCCACCATAGTGCTGCCTGCCACGTCGGAGTACACGTGCAATGATCGTGTGGGTTCCCCCACCACCGCCCGAAACGCTACATTCAAGTTGGTGAAACGCCAATGACAACTCATACTCAATTGTAAATAATCCGGTAAAAACGAACGCACCGTCCAAAAGACCGCCTTGCTCTGATCGTCGTTGACATCGTTCCAATCGTTGTCAACGGCCGGTTTTGTCATGTTGGGGATTTGATCCCCGATGAATTCTTGTTGTAAGTTTGGCCCCAACGTCAATACAGTGTCAATTTGACGTAACCATCCCATCTTGAGTGCTAACTTGGTATAGATAGTCAGGGAAGGTGTTTTGTTGCCGCAATGACAGACATTCGTGTTGTCGATGAGCAGATCCTCGCCTTCCCAACGAAACTTGATGTAGGTGTGTTTGCCTTGATCGTTGACAAACCGGCCCCCTTGAATGGCCAATTCCATACGTTGTTGTTCCAAGTGAGCAATGATGGCTTTCATGAAACTCACCCCATCCACCACCCAATCCAAATCTTTCACGTCATCGATGATGGTTCGCGCGATGTCTACTCGCGAGGTCATTTCCCCATCTTTTCCATCCGGTTTGGGATAGGTTTGGTCCCAGGACGTCCCCATGACGTACCCATTTTTCTTCACCAACTCGTACAAATTGACGCGCGCATCCGGTAAGGAAATGGCACTCAACCCCACTTGCCATCCACCCCCTGTGAGTTGTAACGGTTTCGGTAGACGAATCTTGAAGTTATTGGCTTGGTTGTTGGGAAATTCCCGTCGGTTGGAATGACTGGGTAACGTCACGTAGAACGACATCTTTGTCTGCTTCACACCACCACCTCCCTTTTAAAGTGGAGGGTCAGGAGGGTATGCCCTTCGCCAAATTGGGCGAGATCCCCATTGATTTCGGCCATTTGCGTTTCCACGATTTCCACCACTTCATTGCGTACCGGGACATATTGAATATGACGCGGTTCAAAGTGCGTGGTTTCTTTGGGTTGGTACTTGATTTCTCGTAAGAGATCCGTGATGCGACCCCCTACCATACTACTGGTCCCGACATCACAATACACGTGCAAAGGACGCACCGAGGGAAATTCCGACGAGGGCCGAAAGGTCGCGTTCAAATTCACAAACCGCCAATTACAGGTCATACTCAAGTTCATATAATCCCCATCCACTTTCCAAAAGGCGGGTTTATTGCTGCCATCCAGGACATCCGACGGGGTAGGAATCGTGTCCGAATGAAATTCTTGTAGGATATTGGGGCCCAATCGATAGACTCCCGTCGACACTTGTTCAATCCATCCCATTCTCAAGGCCAAGGTTCTACCCCATTCCACGCGGGCCACTTGTCGTTTGTAATCCACATTGACGGTATTCAACACCAAATCCCCGTCGGAGGTCCATTCAAAGGTCGGGTACAATTTGACGCCATTGTTCTCGGCCCATTTGTTGAGGGGTTGGGTTTGTTTGGCACGGTTTTGCTCGTAACGGTAAATCAATTGATGAAACAAGTGCGATCCCGTCGACGAGGCCAATTCCTTTTTCATATCCCGGCCGTAGGTAAAGAGTTCGCGACGTTGATGCCACCAGACATCGTTCCCCAAATCGTCTTTGTCATGCACGCGTTCGTGCCATCGTACATACAACAGAGGGTGGGATTCGGCCACGCCTCCTTCTTCCGCCACCACCGGAATGGTGGGTAAGGATAAACTCGCCATGCCCACCATCCATCCGCGTCCCATAAATCGAATGGGTTTCGGCAACCGGTTTCGGAACAGATGGGCTTTGTTGCCCGGAAACTCCTTGGTACTCGCATGACTCATCAACGTCACGTAAAACGACGAATTGGGGACGAACGTCATCGTCGTCGTCGTCGTCGTTTGCGCGGTCGGAGGGATGTCACGTCACCACGAGCAATCCAACTATTGTACTTGTCGGGCCACCCTTTCCACTTGACCAACCAACGATCTTTTTGACGCTTAAGTACCTTTTCGATGCGAAACACGTCGGACACCTGGACTTTTTGTAAATCCTCTTCATAAAACGTACCTTGGATGGGGGTCTCATCCCATTCGTGAATCTTATAGGTGGGCACGGGGCCCGGGATCACACGATGCACCACAAACACTTCTTCGGTCCAACCGGGGAGATAGCCTTTTTCAAAGGTCCGATGAATCGTGTTCAGACGGACCCGATCCCCCACTTTGAATTGAGGTTTTTTGTAGCCTTTCAATCGTTTGCTGTACAATCGTTTCCACACGGCTTCTTCGTTGTCCCACGTCACGTCTTCGGGGGGCATACCAATACTTCGATGACGGGTGGCATTGTACCCTTGCACCAACTGGGGTAACACATCGTCAAAGCGTAAGGTGTTGGCCGTGGTCAAATAACGGTACAACCGTTCTTTCAAGGTGCGGTTAAATCGTTCCACCACACTGGCTTTGGCATCCCCTTCGGTGGAAAAATGGTGAATGTCTTGCTCCTCCACCCATCGTTGAAAGGTCCGATTGTAAAATTCTTTCCCTCGATCCGTTTGCAATCGATTGGGGTGCCGCCCTCCTTGTCTCACAATCTTCTCAAAGGCTTTGACGAGGGCCACGCCGGTTTTGGTTTTCAACGGTTGGACCCACGCGTACTTGGACAAGACATCCACGACGGTCAATAAGTAGCGTATACCCCGATTATGTTTGGCCAACCGTTGCACTTCCACTAAATCCGCGGCCCATTGATCGTCTAACCCCCCTACGACCACGGGTAAGGTAGCAAAACGACGACGTCGGGGTTTATGCAAGGTGTAGCCCACATCCTGTTCCAAGAGTCGTTGGGCTTTTTTCAACGGGAGACCCTGGGCTTTGGCAAACCGTTGCACCCCGCCTAAACTCCCCGGGGCGCTAGGATCATGGTAACGGCTTAACCATTGTTGCGAGACCTGGCTTTTCTTCGTGGACGACGAGACAGGGCGTTTGGTTCTCTTCAACTTTGTTGTTGTTGTTGACCAGCGTTGAGTTTTCTTTCGAGGGGCCATACGTTCTGGCATTCATCCCATAACGTCGATATGGTGGGGATGGTGTGGGGATGCGCCTTTTGAATGATTCGATACCATCGCCAGGCGTCCGGATGCGCTTTTAACCATAACACAAACACCACCCATCGATACAAGTTGCGGTCGACGTGGGTTTCTTCAAAGATGTGGAGAGGGTGCGTGTCCTCGGGACAGGGAGGAATCGGGATGGGGGGCCCGGGTTGGTGATCATATAACACTTGGCACAGGGTTTGATGGCATTGCCAATCCACCAGGGACAACAGACCCTCCCACGCATAAGACATCCACACAGCAGACTCCATGGACTAAATAAAAAAAAAATTTATTCCTACTCCTTTTTTAAACCATTAAAAGAGACCTAGACGATGACGACCACAGGCGACGGTCTCGAGATCTTTCTGCCAGTTCTCCACACTGTCACTGTACTTGGGGGGTGGTGGCGCTGGGGCCACCATCATTTCTTGACGGTTCTTGAGCTCTTGAATTTCTCGCAACAATTGTTTCTCATAATCTGTCAGGGGCCGATCCTCTTTCCTGGGGGCTCGAGGGGGTGGGCCTGGGATGTCATAGCCCCGCTTGGGATATCCTTGCGCATCCCGGGTGGACAAAGGAGATTCCGCTTGTTGGTCGGCTTTCTTGGGCGGGTTGTCATGAAACCAACTCCAGTACTTGGGACCCAAGGGTTGATCGGCCCACCGGAAGAAGGCACACGTTTTCTTGGAACAATTCAGAAACAAACGATCGGGGTTCTGGGTCGAATGGCTCTGTTGCAGCGTGGCGGGTTCCCGGCAAAAACACTGCAAACAAGTCCACATGTCCAACACTTCTGTATGAGGTTGACTATACACGGCTTTCATATACTCCAGGGCTTGATCTTGGCCACAAAACAGCAAACAGGGCTGGATGGGACATTTCACATACTTCCATCCCTTTTGAGATTCTCGGGCCTCCAAACGCACGTCATGACAAGGGCATACCATATAGTCCACCTTTTCCTTGTTGTCTTTGATTGGATAATGGCCCACCTCATTGTCATACACGGTCATCAGAGTGAATTGTGGGGTAGATTGCTCCGCCATGTCATTCAATTCTTTCATCATATCTTCCACCGCCGCTCGGGTATCTTCCACCACCTCCCCTACCACCGGATCACAGTCCACGGGCGTCATCGTTTGAATCGTCTTCTTCTTCTTCTTCCCCTCTGGGGGATGGGTTGTCTTTCTCTTCCGATCGTCTGACATCGTGCTCACGATTTTTTTTTCACCCGCCCCTGCCTTTTTATACCCATACCCCTACGCTGTCATTGGTCAGCTTTTCATGCCCTTATAAGGACGTCTCCTCGTCCCATTGGTCAGCTTGTTATGACCTTATAAGGCCCTCTTGTCTTCCCATTGGTCAGGTGTTCCTATTTAAGAGGGTCCCTTGCTCCCTACATCCTCATTCTCCCAAGCCATGCCCCCAGACATCATGATCGGAGAACAAGATCTCGGTGCCTTGGAACTGCAAGTGGGTCATGGACATGTGGTCTACACCGGGGGAGCCAAAGGTACGGATGCCCTCGTCGAAGAACAAGCCAAACACTTTGGGATGCAGCTCGAAGTCCTGGTCCCCCCAAACCATCCTCGAGCCACGTTCATCACCCCTTCTACGGTGGAAGTGCTGATGTTGGCCAACCCCCATCTTCACCAGGCAGCGGAGAAACTAGGCAAAAAAATGCCCAGTCACTTTTACACCCTGCAATTGCTGCAGCGCAATTATCAATTGGCCAAGAAAGCTCATGCCATCTATGCCTTTGGCATCTTGGAACCGGATCATAAACGCGTGAAAGGGGGTACCGGTTGGACCGTGCAATTGGCCATGGATCAAGGCAAACCCGTCTACCTGTTTGACATTCCCAGTCAAACGTGGTACCGTTCGGACCATTACTACCAAGTCAACGAAAATGCCGCCACCCTAGTCACTGGCAGTCAATTTGTTCCTTGGGGCCCCAAAAAACCCACCCTTCATCAAAGCAGTGCCGTGGTAGGATCCCGGGACGTGGACGAGAAAACCCGAGCCGAAATTCAAGCCTTGTTCAACCGCACCTTCTGTCTCCCCGAGAACATTGATCAATTACGTATGGAACTCGAAGACTTTCATTTGTAATTTTTAGTTTTTACTTTTTGAATTTGTACATAGTCCCTTTTTTAGTTTTTATTTTTCCAATTGTAGTTTTTTCCAATTGTACATAGGAACGCCCCTGCGTGGCAAAGAAGACCAACTACCCTTTGTAAAAAACATGAACTCTTTTTAATTAAAAATTTTAAAAAACTGACAACACTGGTTTTGCACGTTCATCATAAATAGTTGCTCTTGACTCACAGTTGCCTTGACTCACAATCAACTCAACAGGAATCAAAAATGTTCATTGTCCTAAGCAACGCCTTACGGACTCCATGGCCCCCCTTTCCAGTTCATCGAGGCGCTTCAGTTCGTCCCTTTGGCGGATCACTTCCTCGTAAAAATAACGAATGGCATCCCATTGGTCCGCCGCATGGACCCGCGGCAGGTGGTCCACCAAGTAGCGATTCACTTCGCGGAACTGGGCCAGGGTGATCGGCCACCGCCTCTCCTCCAGGGTGTACGCTAACCTAAAATGAATCCATGGGATGATCCTTGTTCTAAGGGTCTTTTGTAAGATCTTGACAATCTCTGGGTGTGGCCCACGGGGGTGCCCATTCTCCATTTCCACCGCGTAAAGAACCAACATGCGGATGAACGCCCCCACGCGATCTTTGTTCAGGGGGCGCCACGCTTCTTCCCGCCTTTCCCTCACTCGTCTCGTGTGGCGGTCCAATGGGTTCAACTCCGATCCCGCTCTCCTCCTCAAGTACTCTTCTCCTCCCACGTTCATCTCGCTGGCTAGACAGCCCAACCGCCTTCTCGTTTCAGACATTTTCCACTTCACCAAAGAACATAAGTCCGCTAAGCATGAGCTCAAAGCTAGGAATGGCGTCCTGTGGCCTCCCTTGACTTATATACCCCAATCCGCGCAATGCCTCATGGTCTATCTAAGGAGGGGGGAGGGGGGTCCCCCCACCCCGTCCCCTCCCAAAGCATGATGGGGGCTCCTTCTCATTGGTCCCTTCCCTCCCACGTGACCCTTTTGTTTCTCTATAAAAAACCCACCGGTCCCTTCCCTCTTTCACACTCAAATGGATGATCCAGTCCTCAGTCCAGAAGCCCAACAAGTGATTGACCGTCTACGCACCTTGTTGACTCAACTGGAAAAAGATTTGGAGGAGATCCGTTTCAAAGCTTCGTATTTTGAACTGCTGCGTCTTCACAGTACCAAACATCTCAGTCGGAACGAATTGTGCTTATTAACGTTGAAACACTTCTACCGGTGGTGAATGGACGATAAGGTCAGCCCGAAAGCCGTGAAAATCCTACAACGTCTAGGAGAAATCCGAAAAGAAATCCGAAGCCTGGTCCAACCTTTACGGTACCAACTCCCTTATCAAGAAGTGGTTCGACTCTGTCAGGAAGGCATCATCTCCCCCACCGAATTTCAGCTCTTGACCAATCCGCTCTTTGATCCTTTGGACTGATGGCGCAACCGAACCCCTGTGTGATCTGTTTGACACCTCTCGCCAATTATACCACGTTGAAGTGCTGTGGTCGTCCTTGTCATGTCGCCTGTGCCAACCAACAGAACCTATGCTCTACCTGCCACGCTCCTCTTGTCATCCATGAAGTCCTCCATGAAGAATGGAAAGAAGACCCGGAGTTTGTCCAGCATGTCAAGACCGATTGGAAAGACAATCCTTTGTGGTATGGGATTTGCTACCAAGACGGCAACGCCCTGCAAGGATTCTGGGGAGAACTCCAAGATCGCTATGAGCCCCACCACAAAACCCTCTACTTTCTGGGGCACACCAAAACCCAAGCCATTGCCCGGATGAAAACTTGCATCAGCTTCTCGTAAAAAAAAAAGGACTCATTTATTTTTCTCACTTATTGTTATGTTGGACATGATCTGTCCAAAGGCAGGGGGGTCAGCGGCTTTCCGCACCGGAAGTTCCTCTGGTCACTTGATCTCCGTCTCAACAGCGAAAGACATGTCACAAACTTGCAGGAAGTTTCTCTGGTCACTTGGGGATGAACATTAAGGAACACTCAGGAAAACGTTCTTGTAAAAAACAAATTAATAAAAATTAATTTTTTTTTTAATTCGTGTTGTTTTCCAAGGATCACCCCCGTTCCTCCATTTGGACTTTGGACTTTTGAGCCCGCGTTTTCTCCGCGGTTTTCCTGAGCCCACGATCCTTTTTTCAGACTGGTCAGCGGGTTTTACCCATCTTGAGCCCGCGATCCCTTTTTTTCCACTGGTCAGCGGTTTCCCATCCTAAACCACGTGACTTCCAGTTCCCATGAGCCCGCGATCCCTTTTTTTCCACTGGTCAGCGGTTTCCCATCCTAAAACACCGGAAGTGACGTCACCGGAAGTTCCTCCCGCTCTCGACCAATCAGAAGCCAGGAAAAGTCCTATCTGAGCGCCATTTACTACTCAGGTACATGTAAAGCGAGCTGCCTTGTGGAGTTTGTAGCATCCTTTTTGAAACGACAACTTGAAACCTAGTGTACCAAGTATTATTTTTCTGCAGTTATACTCCGTATTTTTTTTAAATGCTTTTTTTTGGCGTATGCTGAACACAGGTACGCACAGGAAACGCATTTCAACCGTGAATTGCTCGTGCGTACCTAAACCGGTCATTAGAATATTATGCGCCTCATTGGCATATAAGAAATGGGTTATACGAATTCACTCTAGTGTGTAAATTACATGAGACCAGTGTTAACACAACAAATTGTTTGTAAGCTTTCAAGAGACAAGTGATAGGAGAAATATAATGTTTTAATTTTCTGAAAAGAAATCAAAAACACTATTTAATGCTAGTTTATTACAAGCCATGTTGATATGGTAAAAAAATATTAAACGCAATATAAAAAATATCAAACTATATTCTCTTTACTTAAACTTGCATCTTGCCAATGTTGGGCGACAAAAATTGAGTGGTTTGAATAAACGGGGAATAACGCACAGGTGCAAGAAAACTGGGATCCGAAAACTGTGTTCGGCCACCTTCAAAGACCTAAATTGCTTATCACTTAGATTCGTCTTTGATGTCTAATGTAAGCGTTCATGAAATGTGTAAATTACTGGAGTCTTCTAATATAGTTTTGACGCGAAAACAGTATACACGAAACAACATGTCACATGCACTGCTCACGGCTGTTTAAAAAAACATATGGTGAGCTTAAAATAAAGATAAGCTGTAATAATTAAGAACTGATTGTTTACTTTTTTTTCACTAAGGACGGTTTAAAAGTGCTGCCATTATGAAATCAACAATTACCCAACTTAGCCTTGGTAGACAGATAATTTGTTTGGAACTCATATCTTGACGTATCTTCCTAGTGTCAATTGCTCCTATTATTGCACTTTTCGAGTGGCGCTCTACATATCTCCAGTATCTTTCTTTTTCTCGCCTCGAGGTTTAATATTGGGCATTCAAATTTGGCTCAATACCATTTGATCGTATATGTGCATTAAAGTCTCCTGCGACAAACATGCGTGGCATGTCGCGTGCCTGAAACAAACACTCGAGGATAATAGTTGTTTCGATTCTATCTCAAAATAAAACTCAGGCAATATCAAATGAGTGCACAGGAACTAGTTTAACGCGACAGTCGTGGGTTCGAATTCCACCTGAGCCAGAGAATTGTTTTAATTGGCCAGGATTTATCAGTATTGAAAAAAATATATCGATTGACATTTGACATTTGACAATTGATATTGCCTGAGTATGATCCTGAAATAGAATCGAAACAAGGCATCCTTTATTGTTCCTTGCATGTAATACATGCTAGGCACGTTTCTCACAGGAAACTTACGAGGACATGTAAGATCAAATGGGATTCATCTGCGCGTTGTACCCAACTTGGCTTTGTAGCTCAGATAGTAGAGTAGTGGACAAGAAACCCGAAGATCGTGTTTTTTTTAATCTCGCTTGTGCCACTCTCTCTCTCTCTCTCTCTCTCTCTCTCTCTCTCTCTCTCTCTCTCTCTCTCTCTCTCTCTCTACGAATAACAGTTCAGTCTATAAATGAACTAAAAGTGAATAATAAATCTCTTAACGAGCCTTCCGATATCAGCGACATCCTCAATAGGCACTTCGTCTCAATTTGTCCTAATCTTGCCTCGGCGTTACCTATTGAGATGCCGACTTTGAATGCCACATAACTCTAGCTAGGACAGTTTTCAGATTAAAACATACGACCGCAGGCGTGGTTTTCAAAATTTTAAAGAAGTTGTCTCCTCACAAGGCCACTGGTCTTGACAATATTTCTTGTACACTTCTAAAAGAAGCAGCACCTGTTATTTCTGTCTCTCTGGCAATGATTATCAATGGAAGTATAGATTCTGGTGTTTTTCCTTCAAAATGGACAATAGCAAAAATCTTTCCACTTTTTGAAGCAAATGACCGCACCGATCCACATAATTACAGGCCGATCTCAGTCTTATCAACTGTATCAAAAGTCTGTGAAAGGGTCGTATACGATCAACTTTATGCCTATTTAACGGAGAATGCTCTTCTAACTAAGTGCCAGTCTGGTTTTCGCTCCCTCCATTCCACAGTTACAGCTTTGCTAGATGTTACAAATGAATGGTAGTTAAACATTGACAGAGGTATGACAAACTCGGTCGTATTTTTAGACCTAGCAAAAGCTTTTGATACTGTTTCACACGCAATCCTATTACGAAAGCTTGAGCTGTACGGCGTCAAGGGAACTACTCTTGACTGGTTACAATCTTATCTGTCCAATAGGCAGCAACATTATGTCGTGGAAAAAAAATTGTAAATTGTAAATTGATGATTACAGTGGTCAACGCGCTTAGCTATCCTTGGTGCTGCGTTACGACCCAAAAGGGTGCTGCCTTACGACCTTCAAAGCCCCAAAAAGTTGTTTTTTGGGGTACCTCAGGGGTCAATTTTAGGTCCTTTATTGTTTCTTGTATACATTAACGACCTCCCTGAGTGCTTACAACTTACTAAACCTCACATGTATGCTGACGACACTATACAAAGTGCTGCCTAGAATCGACCATTGAAGTTCAATCGAAGACAAATCCAGATTTATTTAATGCTGGAAACTGGTTGGTGGGAAACAAGCTTAGTATAAATGTTGCTAAAACTGAACATATGTTTTTCGGCTCAAATTTTAGATTGTCCAGTCTCGAAAAAACAGTCCCAATTTTCTTAGGTCATAAACAAATTAAGCGAGTTAAACATACGAAATACCTTGGATCTTACTTGGATGAAAACCTCAAATGGGAAGAACATATTGATAATATTAATGTTCGGGAGGGGGGAGGGGGGTACAGCTACCAGCCGTTTAGTGTCACCGACCTGTATGGACAACTCTCTAGCTATAGAAAGTGACGTGCCTTGAAAGGAGCAAAAAAAAATTAATTGCATCAGGAGGACCGAGAATCAAATCTTCCCTTGCTCTGCCTGGCATTCTTTGCCCGGCATTGTTTTCATAATATTCGCAGACTGTTAGGTAATTTGTTGTAAAGTGAATTTACTCTAAGGCCAGTTCTTTTCGGTCAGGATGTTTCATACACATTGCTTGCAATGTCGATTCTCATGTTTGCTGCTCTGTGAGTATGAGGGCAGACATTGCTGCTGTTGCTTTCTCGTACGATAGGCAGACTCAGATGATTCTCTGAACGTATCGCGGGGAAGAAAGGCCTAATTCCAAGGCGGGGCGGGTATATTTCCTCTGAGCTTGAATCCCAGACGAGTGAATGTTGATTATTAATAATTTTTACCTAAAATAGCCAAACAAATAACCTCGCAACGCTGTGTCTTTGACAAGAATTGTTGCATGTCAACAAGTTTTTCAAATGTGTAGTTTGCTTAAAGAATCAATTTGCCAAAATCTTGACTAAGAAGGAACAACAATGTTTAAAATACTAAGATAAACAGTGTCTATGGATATTCAAAGTCTAAATTGCTTTGACGAACTCTCGGTAAAGCAAAATTTGATCGTATAGTTTCACTTCGAACAACTGAGACAAAGCTTACAAAAGTGAGTTTTTCTAAGATCATTGTTTAGCTCAATATTTATATATTTTTGCCATGTGCTTTGTTGTTACGGCTTTTGTTTTATCAACGACACTTGTAAGCAGCTCTTTCTCGTAAGCTTTAAGTCTTATAATAATTTTGACTTTGATCGTGGGAGATCGGCGCACGTAGAAAGACTGTTTACAAACAATTCTCAAACCATGAACTGGTCTTCAGTTCTGCCTTGAAAAAAAAATCGCTAAAGGTCGATCCGTATGGGGAAAAGCTGTGCCGTCGGTCTCGAGTATAGCCCGAGGCCGCACTGATCAGCGGTTAAACTGCCTGTGTGGCCATGGTGAATTGATTAGGAGCGGGTACTTTTATTCTGGAGGCCTGCTGATTATGTTTCGACGTGCATGGAAAGTTGTGCGAAAGTCTTGCCTTCTGTGTTTTAGCAAGTAATCTGCTGTCTCAAACATACACGGGAACGCAAAAATTGTTCGAGAGAGCCAATAGTCAATAAGTAGGAAAGGAGTGTTTTTTTAGTTCGACAAATTGGGGGGTTCGAGATAGCTGGGTTTACTGCACATGGTTTATGAAAAAAATTAGTGTGCAGCTGCAAGATACTATTACTATCAAATAGATCTGGTAGGCTCTAAGCCAGTGTTATATTACGCAGTGTAAACATTGTATTAACAGAGTATGCAAATGACTGCAATGCGTACTTCCGTTAAAGAATAAATGTTTGTTGCTGTCACGGTTGATCCTCAATTTAGTGTTCAAACTACTTGCTCCTCTAAGAATCTCGTGATTGAATAATTTGTTTAAATCGATGCTGGTCATTTTAATTTAATTCAGACACATATCTTAGCCAACTTAATTAGGCAGGAAACTATACTTTCACCTTTCTCAGACAATTTGTTGTCAAGCCCCCCGCCAAAAAAGTCAATGCATGTTCAACAAGAGTCTTTAAATTGTCCAGCTTATCTTCGAGGTAAACCATGTCAACCTCAAAGGACTAATTTTTCAGCCCGTATTCGTTGTATCTCTAAGTTAGAGACAGAGCAAAACAGCTGGATAGAATAAAAAAAGACGTTTTCACCTTTGCTCTCTGCACTATTGCTTGATTTCCTATCGGAGTCCTGATTCTAAACGGACATCTACCGAGGTCACGGAAGATGTATGAAAGTTCCACTGCGTACTCCTCCTACCCGCCTTAAATTGGCAGACTCGCTACCCTATACTTTATACAATGACCGTAAATAACAAATGAAAAAAAAAATGAATGAATGAATGAATGAATGAACGAACGAACGAACGGAGGGAGGGAGAGACTGAAGGACAGACGGATGGAGGGACGGAGGGACGGACGAAAGGACAGACGGATGGATGGGTGGGTGAGTGAGTGAGTGAGTGAGTAATAGTAATAGTAATAGTAATAGTAATAGTAATAGTAATAGTAATAGTAATAGTAATAGTAATAGTAATAGTAATAGTAATAGTAATAGTAATAGTAATAGTAATAGCAATAGTAATAGTAATAGTAATAGTAATCTTTATTGCACCGTACTCTCTAAAGGGAGGTATTGGTCTGTTTACAATAAAGGTTTGAGCATTAGCTAATACAATTAAAAAATAACAAAAACTAGATTCTTATACAATTCATTTAAAAAGAAAAAAATATATATATAATGTTCATTGTGTTTGTAAGTTAAGAAGCTCTTTCCTTTTTTTAAACATTAAATGTACATATTTACCTACTATTTTTGATGTATTTTTATTGTCAGCTCTAAGTAAGTACTTAGTCATCTCGTTTTCACTTAAATCTATGTAACTTCCATCAATCTTTGAAATGTAAGAACATAGCTCATGTCGTATGGTGGTAAAACCCCTGGCAATACATCAAGAAATGCTTTTCGTCTTCTACGCAATTTTGTTCACATACCAGGCATGTTCGTTGCTCTACAGGGATTGATACTCCTCTATTTTTATATTTTCCAGTCTGTATTCGTAATGCATGACATCCTAATCCAAGCTTTGTCAAGCTTATTCTATGTGCCGGATTTGTAACTGCTTTTAGGTAATTTTCAAATTCATAACTCTTTTTAACTTCCTTATGGGTAAATTTTTCTCTTGAAGTTGATGATGAACTATTCTGGGTCTCAAGCCAGTTTTGTGAATACTGATTTCTGAGAGTTTTCCTTATAGTTAATCGTCCGTTCTTGATGTGTTGCCGGGTTATTGGTTCTGTAACTTGATGCCCCCTAGTGATCTCTTCGTTAATTACAACATCGAAAAAAGTTGTAGATGTTGTTGCATATTGAAATGCTTCACTTAACAAAACGTTGTTACAAGAATGCTTCAGTCTTTGCCAGTAGCTGAAGATTGAGGCTTTTATGTCAATGCTTAAAGGATATCGCCCAAGCTCTGCCCTGCAAGCAATGTTTTCTGTATACCATGGCACGTTTAATGTTTGTTTACAGAACTTAATGTGGACTTGTTCAATTGTGCTTTTATCGAAGTGCGTTTTGTATGAAAATAGTTCTGGTCCCCAAATTTCGCACGCATGCATAAAGTAACACAGGTTTAACAAGGGCATTAAAAAGTTTGTTCTTAATCGCAATAGTTGCTGAATCGATGTTAGAAAAGGATCGTTTAATTATCGAGAGGACTTTAGTGGCTTTTTTGCTGAGAATTTCTCTTGCGTAGGTGTAACGACCAGATGAAATCATTTCTATACCTAAATATGTTTGTTTGTCGACAATTTGTAAAGTTTCTTATTGTATTTGAAATTTAGATTATTTTTGTTTTGCCGTTACCACTAAATATCATAATGTTCGACTTTTTGGTATTAACTTTGACCTTCCATTGCTGAGCGCGTCTATGGATTACATTAAAGTGCACCTAACCCCAAAAATGTTTTCCCCGTCAAATAAATCCTGTTATCATTTGGAGCATTTTGTCACAAAAGGTTTTGATTTGGTTTAATCCCTGATCCCTGCGCGCGGTTGAAGTACGGAAAATCGGGCGAAAATAGACACCATTTTGGTTCAGGGTCGAGCAGTGAGGGCATGGGACTAGTCACCTTGTGACGTCAAATCAAGAACTCACAGTCTCGCGCTATCTCTATCGGAGCTATATTTCTCTTGAGCTCTCGAAGATGTACAGTAAACTGTCGACCGTTCGTATTGCTCCGAGACGTAGTACCCAAAGAAAGGAATCACAAGACGTATCACCACAGAAATACAGCATTTTTTGACGACGAACGACCAGAGGTGAAGAGACGAAATGAGTGGATTTTGTAAAGCAATAGCGAGCAAAGCGGCAGCCTTCCAAGCACTCGATACTATGCTCGATGCTTTTTAAGCAAAGATTTGTTGTCGCAGAAGAATGTATGAATGAATGAACAACTTTAGTATCCGATCAAACGATAGCTTTTTGTGTATTTCCAATGATTCAACGGCCGATTAACCACAGAATACCCACGATACGCGGTACGCAGAAAATTATTACCTTTGCGAATTATTCAAGTTGGCTACACAGTAAGCGCTAAATAATTACATGTAAGCGGTGCCCAAAACAGCGAAGGGTTTAAAATTAAAGACCGTATTTATAGAAAGTCCTCCTTCAGCAGAACCGAACACGCTTTCTCCACAATTAATAACAAACCATTGCCATTATTCCTTATTCTAGTCTATGAACGTGCCTCGCTATGAGAATTTTATCTTGAGTCATATTAAATCACTCGAGCATAACAAAACATTACGGTGCAGAGATCCCTTGTTCATATCCTCCGTTGAAGTAGACGGCAAGCATTCTCTTTCTTAATTCTTTTTTTCTCATTTTTTGTGCGAAAAAAGGCCGCAAGAAGATCGAAGTGTGAGCGATGAGCGGGGAAGCCTCGAGTCGCGAGTTAAGCGACGGCCTGTTGATTTACATAATTTGTACATTTCCGCTCGCGCGTGGGATCTGAGGAAATGCTCGCACGTTGACGCGAGAAAAATGATTGGTAAGTTAATCTTAGTTGAACCGATACTAACAAACTCTCGTGCTTATAATTCTCGTCAATGTCCTTTAGAAAATAATTGCCTTCCTGATTCACTAGTGTTATAAATTTTTGTTATTGTTAATGCTGGTTACAGAAATGGACAAGACGTAACTAATATCCCAGTTTCCACATTTACTTCTATGTAAAATAAATAAATGAAGAAAGGAATGCTTCATTAAAATCTCCATCTCTATAAGAGATTCCCTCAACTTGAATATAAATCTCAAATGCGAGAAGCGGAGAGCAGGAAAACCAAGACCCAACGTGAAGACCCGAACGTGCGAAATAAAATGTAAACACTCACGGGCGAACTGAGTTCACCATTCCGGCTTCTTCGCGGCCCTCCAAGGCCAATCGTAAGTTACTTTATTTGCTGTTCCAGTTCTTAGTTTACCTTTATTTCCTTTTTGCATTGAGCAATTCATTCTTCGTTGGTTAGCGGCTTTTTAGCAGATATGGGCAGGACGGCACTTTCTTCATCCTTTGTCGGTGTACTGTCGACTTCGTGTTCCGCATCTATCTCGTATTCAGAGCTAAAATTCATCTACAAATTAGCAGAATCCGCGTAGCTCGTCTCAGTATCTGCTTTGGATTACAACATTGGAATTTTAGTCGTACTATGACTTTGTTCGAGTCACCTAGAAGGTCAGAAGGCTTCGATCAACAAATAAAGTCAGAGAAACACAGCTAAAAATTAAGCGGTGTGGAATTCTTGGTTCTTGATCTGACGTCACAACTACGGCTCACCCCAGGTTCCTCTTACTCGGACTTGAACCAAATTTTTCTTGAATTTAACAGGGCACAGAAAATCGAGAATTTAACCAAATAAAAAAAATTTGCGAAGAAGTGTTCCAGATGATAACAGAATTTATTTAGCCGAAAAAAAAATTTTAGGGGTTAGGAACACTTTAAGCGATTGTTGCACCCCTTCGGGAGAAGGACTGATTATTAACAAATCATCTGCATACATTAGGCAGTTTATAGTTCGATTCCCTAACATCACACCTGGAGATTTGCTCTCTTTAAAATATTGCGGTAGATCATTCATAAATAAAGAAAATAAAACTGGACTTAGACCATCACCTTTCCTTATCCCTTTGTTACATGAAAATAGTTCGGTAAGTGCGTTTTGGTTAATTTTAACACAACTCCTAATAGACGAATACATGGACTTAATAACATTCAGGAATTTCCCTTGTATTCCGTATTTTTGTAATTTATGAATCATCCCAGATTGCCATACGCTATCGAAGGCTTTCTCGTAGTCAGTAGTGAGTGAGTGAGTGAGTGAGTGAGTGAGTGAGTGGGTGAGTGAGTAACAGTAACAGTAATCTTTATTGCGCTGTACTCTCCAAAGGGAGGTATTGGTCTGTTTACAATAAAGGTTTGAGCATTAGCTAATACAATTAAGAAATAACAAAAACTAGATTCTTATACAATTCATTTAAAAAGAAAAAATATAATGTTCATTGTGTTTGTAAGTTAAGAAGCTCTTTCCTTTTTTTAAACATTAAATGTATATATTTACCTACTATTTTTGATGTATTTTTATTGTCAGCTCTAAGTAAGTACTTAGTCATCTCGTTTTCACTTAAATCTATGTAACTTACATCAATCTTTGAAATCTTAGAACATAGCTCATGTCGTATGGTGGTAAACACCTGGCAATATATCAAGAAATGCTTTTCGTCTTCTACGCAATTTTGTTTACATACCAAGCATGTTCGTTGCTCTACAGGGATTGATACTCCTCTATTTTTATATTTTCCAGTCTGTATTCGTAATGCATGACATTCTAATCCAAGCTTTGTCAAGCTTATTCTATGTGCCGGATTTGTAACTGTTTTTAGGTAATTTTCAAATTCATAACTCTTTTTAACTTCCTTATGAGTAAATTTTTCTCTTGAAGTTGATGATGAACTATTTTGGGTCTCAAGCCAGTTTTGTGAATACCAAATTCTGAGAGTTTTCCTTATAGTTAATCGTCCGTTCTTGATGTGTTGCCGGGTTATTGGTTCTGTTACTTGATGCCCCCTAGTGATCTCTTCGCTAATTACAACATCAAAAAACCTTGTAGATGTTGTTGCATATTGAAATGCTTCACTCAACAAAACATTGTTACAAGAATGCTTCAGTCTTTGCCAGTAGCTGAAGATTGAGGCTTTTATGTCAATGCTTAAAGGATATCGCCCAAGCTCTGCCCTGCAAGCAATGTTTTCTGTATACCATGGGACGTTTAATGTTTGTTTACAGAACTTAATGTGGACTTGTTCAATTGTGCTTTTATCGAAGTGCGTTTTGTATGACAATAGTTCTGGTCCCCAAATTTCGCACGCATGCATAAAGTAACGCGGGTTTAACATGGGCATTAAAAAGTTTGTTCTTAATCACAATAGTCGCTGAATCGATGTTAGAAAAGGATCGTTTAATTATCAAGAGGACTTTAGTGGCTTTTTTGGTGACAATTTCTCTTGCATAGGTGTAACGACCGGATGAAGTCATTTCTATACCTAAATATGTTTGTTTGTCGACAATTTGTAAAGTTTCATTATAGTATTTGAAATTTATATTATTTTTGTTTTGTCCGTTACCACTAAATATGATTATGTTCGACTTTTTCGTATTAACTTTAAGCTTCCATTGCTGAGCGTGTCTATGGATTACATTAAGCGATTGTTGCAACCCTTCGGGAGAAGGACTGATTATTAACAAATCATCTGCATACATTAGGTAGTTTATAGTTCGATTCCCTAACATCACACCTGGAGATTTGCTCTCTTAAAAATATTGCGGTAGATCATTCATAAATAAAGAAAATAAAATTGGACTTAGACCATCACCTTGCCTTATCCCTTAGTTGTATGAAAATAGTTCGGTAAGTGCGTTTTGGTTAATTTTAACACAACTCCTAATAGACGAATACATGGACTTAAAAACATTCAAGAATTTCCCTTGTATTCCGTATTTTTGTAATTTATGAATCATCCCAGATTGCCATACGTTATCGAAAGCTTTCTCGTAGTCAATAAAGCCAACATAAAGCTTCTTGTGCTGTTTGGTGTATTTATGGAGTAATTGCTGGAAAATAAATAAACTATCCGTAGTTCTGAAGTTTGGTCTAAATCCAAACTGTGAGTGAGTGAGTGAGTGAGTGAGTGAGTGAGTGAGTGAGTGAGTGAGTGAGAGAGTGAATGAGTCAGTGAGTCAGTGAGTGAGCGAGTGAGTGGGTGTGTGAATGAATGAACGAGTAAAGAAACAAGATATGCCTTAAGGTTTGGCATGATATTTCAGGTTGCTCCATATCTCAAAAAAGTGGTGCATAAAGGATGGGGAGTAAAAACAATTGGATTCTTGACCCGAGTAAAAAAGAAGCAAGAAAAAAATTGAAAAAGCAAACAAACAAAGCAAAATTTGACGTCAATAGTTATTAAACAGACTTTAAAAAGTTGGCCATCTGTACTGCCTTAAACAAGGGAAATTATAGAGTGCGCGGAAAAGTGATCTGCCATGACAATGATGGTAATTATCCCTTGCGCTAAAAGGTGACATGACAAATGGTTTTCAGCAGTTAGTAACTGCTGTCATGTTATTGATTTCAAGAATTACGTGTAAGTTCTCACGCAACGAGAAAGGAGCCGATAACAATTACTAATTTTTCCCCAAGAAAAAAGTTTGGTTACAAGTGTTCGTTATCACTCTGGTTACCTTAAGCTTTGACTGTTTGCCAACCTGTTTGCGATTCACTCTATGTTACGTGTTGAGAGAGCGATAAGGTCAAAGCGATTGCAAACCAATTTTGCGAGCAAAACTAAGCTTTTATCTCAAATACTGCCAAATATAATGACGAAACGAATTGGACTAGACTTTAAGTTGAGCGTAGCCTGCGTAGCCAGCGAGATCGATTTAGCGCGCGCAAAGTTTTGGCAGAGGAGCTGCGAAGCCGTTCGCCTCTCGCGGCTTCGCCGCCAAAGCTCTTAAGCGCGCCAGCTACGCAGAGTAAGTTGAGAAAAACTATGAAGGTCTTTCAATAACTGCGTTCTTAACCTGAGAAAAGTTCCTTAGATTTCTATGACCTATCATCACCCCCTCTCACGCTCTAGTGTAAGTTCTTCCTTTTTGTTTTATATCGTTTTCCTTTAAGATGCCGAAAACATTTCTCTAAGGTCTGTTTATAGTTCGAGCATCGGATGTCGAAATCAGATTATAAGCTTATTTCGGATAAGCGTCCATTCAAATCCAGGTTTATAGCTTATCGATGAGGTTTCCAAAGCATGTTAAACAGACAGGTGTTAATCGTCATCACGTGGCATGGTAAGACAAGAAAGCTATGATGTCTGAATACAGTTTTTCTCCCTTTGAGAGCACTAATCTATTCACAGTAAATATACAGCATGAATGGAATTCACATAAGTATTCGGCTTTGAAAGAGTAACCACTAAACCATGAACTAAAGATTTGACAATCCGGCAAAGCACGATATTGGCTTCTTCTTTCAAGATCCCCGTTTGATTATATTTTTAACTTAAGATTCCCTTTATCAAACTAATACCAGAAAAGGTTGTTAAAACTACACCTTCTTAATAGTTTTGCTTTCATAAATATTCTTAAAAACTGAAGCCTGGCAAAATAGTCATATCAGGAGGCCCGAAATGCATAATTGTTAATTTGGAGGACTTTGTGCCGCTGGGATACTTCAAGGGAGAATGGAATGTCGGCTTGGGAATCAGGAGGACAAATACGGCCTCGAACGAATTTTATTCAGTACTGGGGAATGGCAAAAAACTTTTTCTACCTTGCGTCGCAGAACTCGCAGTTAAGCGGTGCAACGAGCTTGTTAAACGCCAAACTGCCCAAAATCGCCTGCTCCCGTACGTCACGTAAGAGTACACATGCTGGAGAAAGTTCGGCTTTGCTCTTTCGGATGGGCCTTTTAGAGACACTAGCGATTACTCAACTGATCAGCTCGAGAATATTTAGCGTTCGACCACATCACATACTTTGTCTTAGCACAATAGAAAGAAAAACGCTTAAACAATGACTTGTGAAACTGAGTCGATCAAAAAGCTACAAGATACCGAGAGGACCGAGTAGCGTGTAGATTAAGCCCAGAATTGTTTGCAATCAGCAGATTTGTTCATTAAGGGGCGTGGTAAAATTAAAAACAGCTTGGAGATTAACTAGATTTAACACAAAGCCTACCGGTTTAATCTGCCTATTTCAATGTTTTTCTTGCTTTTGAGAACTGCTTACCGGCAGATTGAAAGTAGCTTACCTGTGCACCTTAAAAATAATGTTTTTAAAACATTAAAAAGACCTTAAAAGACCTCCTGTGCACTTGTCTTAGTAGCATTAATCACTGTAGACCATTTTACGAAATACATTCTAACATATAACATAAGAAAAGTATTTTACGAAGAGTGATAGCAAGGAACATTACAATTTATCCTTCAAAGATATTCTAAAATGTTTTTCGGAATGTTCTAAAATGTTGATGTAAGGAAAACTAGTGCAAAATGCAGTAGCTTGCTATGACTAAGTTTTTCTAGGTCTGAACGGCCTGGCAAGTCCTTAGTTATGTTACTACGGGATCTCATTTGAAGCTAATGACAGTTTAAAGCAGCTATATCAGTAGGTTATTGTTATTTTTTCTTTACTACGAACAGCTATATTGATTTTCAACTTAAGGACGCTACCTCAAAAGCAAACCAAAGGGGCTATGAGTCAGCTGGGTATGGAGGAGTGTTCATTTTGAGGTCACAAACGATTATTAGAGCAGACCAGTTATTCAGTTCTATGAATCGAGGAGTAGACGCACAAGATCCAAACAGATCTGTAGCAAAAAGTTTTACTTGTGTACCTCGAAGCGTGAAAAGAGTGCATTACATGTAATGAGGCGACTCGGAAGAAGCGATTTTTTAAATGTCCTTGTGGCGAGAAAACTGCTAGTGGTATAAGACTGCTCAGTTTTTACTGTTTTTAAACTTAAAAGGCGTTTTTATATTCCGATGTCGGTGGAAACAACATTTACCGCACTGTGGCATTCTCTTTTCTTGCCTGCAGTTCGAAGCCTTCTGCACAGTTCAAAGATTTGGAGATTCTCAATGTTCTCTTTCTAAGCCCTCCACTATTCTTTTGGGTTATTTATTTCCTACTCGAACTCCAAAATGGTTTACTTTATTTGGCAGAGGAGAGAAACGCCGTCTTGAACTAATGAAGTTACATTTAAAAGGGAGACGTGACGGTACATGCTAGATACTACTCATTTCCTTGCTTCATGCTTACATTTGCATGCATAATTATACGTTTACGACCCATCGACCGAACTATTTTATGATACGCCCCCATATGTTCTCCCTTACAACATAGTCTCCCCGTAGTCTTCCAAATATTTGATATATGCCGTATTTTCTGATTCAAACAAACGCCGGGTCCACCATGCCAAGTTTGAAATCAACGACGGGGGGCGTTTACTGAGAAACTACGGTTACTGTAGTTTCTAATTTCTGACTTGAACTATTTGGCTTTCTTGAGCTGCTTTCCTTGCTCGAGTTATTTGGCTTACTTGGGTTGTTTGGCTTACTATTTTGGAGACCACATTACAAGGCAGACTTTACGGTGGGGTAAAATGAGGTACTTGCCAGTGCTCAGGTCTCCCATTTAACTCATTCTTGGCCTAACGCCATTCACGACTTGAAAAAAAAAACTAATGAAAAATATGGAGAAGATTAATTGTAGAGTTCAGGTATTATCTTAGTTCCTTTAATGGATCTGGGAAAGCATGTTCGTTTAACACCTGGTAGACTTGGACACAACTCTACCATTTCCGCAACACTTGCGTGATGCATGGTCGTACGAAGTGTATCCGCAACACCTTGGAATTAAGCCTCTCATCATCACGATTCTTCCAGAGCAGCACAACTCCGTCTGTGTATTGTAGGATACAGATCCACAACACCCAGAACGGACAGCCTTCTTGGCCACAACTTTACCAGAACAGCAGATTTGTGAATCAAGGTTGTAAGCAATGTACCCGCAACATCCAGACCGAATTCCTTTCCTTGCAGTTATTCTACCAGAACAACACATCCGAGTCTGTGTATTATAAGACACAGATCCACAGCAGGCAGACCGGGCTCCACGCTTGTCCACAATTTTGTCGGAGCAACAGATTTGAGAATCAAGGTTGTAAGCTGTGTACCTACAACAAGAGGATCGAATTCCTTTCTTTGGGACAATTCTACCACTGCAGCACAACTGAGGCAGTGTATTGTGGGAAGCGTGACCACAACACCCAGTCCGAACACCACTCCTGGACACAACTCTTCCAGAGCAGCAGATTTGAGAATCGAGATTGCAAGCAGTGTAACCACAGCAGCCAGACCGGACACCACTCTTGGACACGACTCTTCCAGAACAGCGGATTTGAGAATCGAGACTTGTAAGCAGTGTACCCACAACACGAAGACCGAACTCCTTTTTTGGCAACAATTCTACCAGAGCAGCACAAATGCGTCTGTGTATTGTAGGAAACAGAACCACACGCGTACAGCAGCCAGATCGGGTTCCACTCTTGGTCACTACGCTGCGGGAGCAGCAGATTTGCGAATCAAGACTGTAAGCAGTGTACCCACAACACGAGGACCGAAATCCTTTTCTGGCGACGATTCTACCAGAACAGTACAACTGAGTTTGTGTATTGTAGGAGGCAGCCCCGCAGCAGGCAGATCGAACGCTACTCTTGGCCAGTACTTTGCCAGAACAGCAAATTTTAGAATTAAGATTATAGGCTGTGGATCTGCAACACCCGGAACGAACTCCTTTTCTTGTGACAATTCTACCGGAACAACACATCTGGGCCCGTGTATTGTAAGCAGCAGAGCCACAACAACTACTTTGTACACCCACTCTTCTTACGGGTCGCCCAAACAGCATATGGTGCTGGGAGTTGAACGACAAGGTGGTGCATCTCGACCATACCTCAGTTTTTCGGTGGGTATTCCTGAGAAATTAGAAGTAAAATAGGAATCACCAAATGCTTCAGAATTTTTTCATGAAAAACTAATTTAAATCATAATTACCTGATTAAGAGCAATTTTCTGTAAGAATCAAACAAATTGGGAAATGAAAGATATTGAACCCCCCAACCAAATTTGTATGCAAGAAGGTCTCTATGGGAGATGTTGAAAAATGGCGATTATTGAGGTTGTAACTTAACCGTTGCCATGGTGACACCGAATGTTTGTTGACACCTGGGAACCTAATCTTGAGCTTAGAATGCGAAACTCAAATCATTATTTATCGAGTGTAGTCAAACACTCGAGACCTTAAGAAAATGTTACGCTACTAGTCTACTTTCCTTCCCTGTATGTGGCATTTCACTACCTTCACAATGCACAAAATAAACGGCGAATCAACTACACAGCGTCTTGGTCATTTTAATTTGTGAGTAAAATAAGCAGCACAATTCTTTAAATATGAATGAATGAATGAATGAATGAATGAATGAATGAATGATAACTTTATTTATACACGGTTGAAAATATCAGTCTTACATAGAAAATATATAAAAATTCTCTACAACTGGTTTACATATTTGCCGTGTGGTAATACTGTTCAGAATACTTCTCTTAAGGACGGTGGCCCCTATTGCTAATGCGCACATTTTCTTCGCATTGCGCGTTCGTTCCGCGCGATTCCTGTATGTGCAGTGGTGCGAAAAATTTTAGGTGTATTGAGTTGTTGTTTTTGTAGCACCCGTTTTTAAGGACGGTGGCCCCTTTTGCTAATGCGCACATTTTCTGCGCATTGCGCGTTCGTCCCGCGCGATTCCTGTATGTGCAGTGGTGCGAAACGTTTTAGGTGTATTGAGTTGTTGTTTTTGTATTTCGCTTCCGTTGTGGGAGTGTTGACCCGCAAATGGGGAGCGTGAAACCAAAACGAAATGGCAGATTTGTGAAAAAATCCGGGCCGTCGAAGCACAAGCGCTTGCACGACGAAAAATAAACATCGACACCGGCTCCCGACAACAAGTGAAATAAGGAAAGTAGCGCGGGAGGGACGAAGTTGACTTGGCGAGGGGGTCAACGAATTGTAGAACTCGGCGTGGTAGCTGAACAGATTTGTTTTTCAGAGGATATCTGGAAAGCGACCATCTGAAAAGACCACGCGAGCGTCAACCTTTCGGTTAAATTCTCAAGTACTTCGCTTCCGCTCCCACTGTATTGCAAATTACGTATTTGATAGTGGATTTACATTATAAGAATTGTTTAATTGAGGGAATTCCTACGTTGAAAACAATATTCTAAAGATGTTGAAGAGAATGATCGAATATAGAACTGCTTTGGAGTAATTTTTTTAACCTTTGGAACAAAATAATACAGCAACTGATTGTGAGTTAAAATTCTTTGCCGAATATTAAATACTTCGCAGGCAAAAAACTTGTGCCATTTTTCCTCCATAATTTATATGCGCTTGGAAGCTTCCGAAAACCTTTTTTGGGTAATTTTTGCCAGTATATTACGTAAACTGACAGATGAAGAAGCAAAACTATTTATTTTAGCAACGTTGTTTGATAGTCGACAGAACTAAACAGCCAGCGGGATACACGCGAATCAGTAAGAAATTCGTTTTTACATCTACAAGTCTGTCAAGTCGCTACCGGTAGCAAGTTAAAATGGCATTATTAGAGCAACTGTAGTTTCACGAGTACTCTCCTTGAACTTAATTAGCTTTCCAAAGAATGCTGCAAGAAGAGCTACCGGTGAAAGTTGTGCTGAAGTCTTCTTTTTGAAGAAAAATAGGTCAACTTCACTGTTTCCTCAGCGGTCTGCTTTCTGTTTATGCCTTTATGTTTTCCCATTGTTTTTCATCTTTTGGCGAATAACGAGTCAATAACTGCACAACTGAAATGTACTGTATTTTAGGGGCCAATAAGTTGAGAAGAATCTTTACAATCCATAAATGCACTCCAATTTATGAGTGTTTAGCGTGATCAGGATAAAAACGCAGAACAATTCAGAAGTAGAAAAGTACGAAGTTTTATGATGGTACGACCTTCTCTCCTTCTTTTGGAATGCTTTTTCAAACAGTGTTTTAAATTGAAAGTCACAAAAAGGCATTGTATAGAGGACAAAGTTGAAGCAAACTATTTGTTAAAACTGTGTCTCACCTAACGCGAAAACCGACAGATTCAGACACTCACGAGCAGTATTGCATTCTGATCTTTTGTGGTGAAATAAAGTAATCACTCCTATTTTAAGGTACATGTCATTTCCACGTGTGGTATTTTCTTTTAGAGGGAAAGGAAACGTATCTAAGGCTTACACTCTGATGAAAAATCTTTCCATTTGTAATTTGTTCTTAAGAGGCGAGAAAGAATTAAAAGAGTAAACAAATTGTGAAGGAACTTCTAGAAAGAAAAACAAAAACAGCACCCAACTGACCGGCCTGGCTGATAATCTATGAAATATTCAAAGAAAACCTACCTCCTTTCGGTCTGGGCTGTCATAAGCTGCAGCAGCCGATGGAATGAAAACTGGGTTGACCTGCTGAAGTAGACGAGTAGCCGATTTTGATAACTCCACTGAGCGAATTTGCCGGATGAGAAAGAACAAATCGAAAACTTGACGAGAAATTTCAGCTTTCGATTTTAGGTCAGTTCGTTCAGAGCTTCTGATCCCAATTTAGTGGCATTTCGTGTTATTTGTCAAGATCCGAACACGATGAAAACCCAAAACAATAAGCAGTTTAGTTTACAATAGGGTGAGTTATATTTAGCTGCTGTAGATAATCGACGTTTCCATTTCATTCAAGCGAACAGCCAATAAGTCTTAGATGATTTGACAAGCCTTGACAGTTAAATGACAGGATATTGAAACATTCTAAAAACCAAGAAACACGGCGCAAGAAGAAGAAAATATTTTATGCGGACAGTTTGAAGCTCGATAAAAATAATAATAACAGTAGTGTGGCTTTCGAGTTCGGATTATTGTGGGGCAATTCGCGGGAAAAACTTGCCAGAATTTGCGGCGCTGTACAAACACTTTTGAAAGAACACCGCACCCGAAAATAGCCTCGCAAAATTTTTGGGCCCGGAGAGTTTTTGAGTTTTTGAAAAACGAACACCAGCTTATTCATGGGAGCTTTGCTGTTAGGCTAGCCTATCTATAAGACTTATATTACAGGCTTGGTCTGATCCCACTGACAATTTGCAGTAGAACTTCCAAGCACGTACACAACAGTCAAGATTCTCGGCTGCACAGCATTCATTGAACAACGAAATCACCTAACGGCACTCCCGTTACAGAATGTTCTTTGATAAGGTAATTACAAAATCTCTATACAGTTAGCAGAGATAAAATCAATCGACGTACGTTTTACGAGGATTTTTGCTTTACTGCCGTTCTTTCACCACGCGTCCTCTCCGCCAGTTTTGATTCCCAGCATGCATCACTTCGATTTACATTTTACTCCCCACCGGGGAGGAGAACGTCAAGAAAATCGTCACTGATGGAAAACAGGTCGTGCGTGAGTTAGGAAAAAGTGAAGTTAGCTTTTAAAAATGCAGGGTTACCCCTACTTTTTATGTAATCTATCAAAAGCAGGACAACTGTTAGGTATTGTAAAATATTTTTTTTCAGAGGACAAACCGCCTGTCAAAAGTTATTTTACAAAATGTTGCAATCTACCAGGTCAAATAATGGCCCCAAGGAGCGGAAATTCGCATATGGAATTCCGCAGCATGTTGAGCATCGTATCTGTTGTTATTCATTACAAAGCGCCTATTAGTTTAGACATTTTCACCTCCTATTTAAGTTAAATAATGGCTATCTTTTATTTTAAGTAATGGTCCTAGTAAGAACTGGGCAACCCAACGGCAAGGAATGCAGAGAGGTGTTATTTGTGATATTGTTGAAGCGGTCCACCTCATTGGCTAAAACATGAAAATCTACTATCACTTCATCAGGCAGCGCATTTATTTCTCTCTAGTTTACTTATTGATTCCCTTTTGGTGAAAGCTATTCTGAGTTTTAATGCAGCAAAATTTCTATGTGGGAAACATGGAAAATTAGAAGCCTTTGTTGGCCATTGTTTTGGAGTCTCATGATTGGATAAAATCTCGTAACACAAAAGAAATATCGCTTTAAAATAAAGTTTCAGTAAAAATGCTCAATCAGCACTTTTTTACCATATTTGGGCCTAATTATCTCTGAAAAATGCATGGTGACCCTCCATTTTCTTTTTGGATTTTAACAGCCCTAGGTACGAGTAACAAATCCCACATGGAGACAAATAAGAAAAAATCCCTTCCAATTAGGGGCCACCGTCCTTAAAGAGATCTAAGGAATTTGCTGTACGTACTTCCCCAGGAAGAAGAGCGCCACTATTACTAAAGCCACGCTCAGGTAGTCAGTTCTTAATTTCGGAAGCAATAATTTACCCTTGGGGTCGCGAATATCATAATTCGAGATTCTCGAGGCAAACTAATTACAGAGATAAGCTGGGGCGAGATTGTTAGTACACTTGTACATTAAGTTAGCCTTTTCTTTAGTCCTTCTAGTCGATAAGGTATCCTAACCAAGCGAGTTACGAAGATATCTGGAACTCGTATTGAAGCTTGATTTAGTGATAACTCTGACAGCGAGATTTTGTAGTTTTTGGACTTTATCACTCAGTTGTTGCGACAAGCCATTCTAAACAACACTGCAGTAATCAAAGTGTGATTCGATAAGGCCTTTGTATATTATAATTGCAGTGTGCGTGGAAACAAATGGCAATGCCTTCGGCTGTTAATCTAGGTTCTTGGGAGTTTACGTCGTTTGTCCCGACATGAATGATAATATTGTCAGGTTCCTTTCTTAGGATGGGTTTAATAAAGTCTTCCTTATCCTTAGTTGTTGCACCTGAAAATGACTTTACGAAAACCTTGTTGGTTTTAGAAAGGCTCCAACCACGCATGTTTTGGATGATTGAATCTCCTGCTATGACGGTTACTGGACATTATCGGCAGGATTAGCATGCGGTTCTTTTGATTAAGATGTCAAGTTTACTGAATGGTTTGCTTCTTTTGAGGTCTTCCAATTTCTTCTGTTACGCTGAATAATAGGTTCCTTTTTTAAAGTCGTCGAGTTACTTCTATTAGGAAACTTAAGAACCACGACGAAAGTCACAACCGCGGAAGGACTGGAGCGACGACGTGAGTTTCGGCGGGAAAAAACGAAACTTAAGTCGGCTTGCACGACGACGACGGTCGCTTGATTTGAATGCGAACTGGTTGTTTAGATGGCGTCGTTTGAAACCATGAAAGATCTTCTCTTTTTTGCCTTTCCTCTTTCGGGACTTCACACTTTAAACTGGTAGGGCTCAATGACTGAACTTCCCGGCATATCAATAAATCGTGGTCGTACTTCCACACAAAGTTTGGATTCCTGAAAGTAAACTGGTATAAAGATTGAGACTACATGAATTTTGTTTTGTCGAAAATTACTTAGTTTCGAAAATTCTAGAACAACGCAGATTAATCGCTGGTTCTGTCCATATAAATAAGCACATTTGATTAAAGCATTTGGGCCGTCTCCAAAAAACTCTTCGCATTCAAGAAAATGTTTCATTCACGTGTACATTTTAATGGCTTACTTTCATGTTGTTTGTAAATTTCTTTTAATATTTTGGGTTATTTATATTTGTGCATCTTTTGTGTGTGAAAAAAGAAAAGGAAATGTTATTTTCTGGGTTTGGTACAATTTTTCTCTCCTTTTTTATGTCGAAACGGCTGCTGAAGCGGCATAAGTTAATTACATTTCATGCTAAACATAACCATGAATGAAACAGGAGTAGCCGCTCAGTTATTTTGAAAAGTTTCGCTCCTCAAATCATATTTTAAACTTCTGTTCAAGACTACGTGGTATAAAACCATCCACAGTTTGCAACTAACTAAACTAAGGAGAAGCTACAAAGAATCCCGATGCAAGTTCTGTTCCGAGGAAGAGAGCTTGCATATCTGTGCCTGATACGCAAATACAATCGTCGGGTTACAATGTTAACTTCAGTAGTATGGTAAAATGGGGGTTCTGTAACCGTTTATACATTGGGAGTTTTCTTTCCGGTTTTTAAACCGCTCGCATATGAAACAATTTTTTCACATTGGTGAAAGAGAAAAGTTTTATAAATGAGAGTTCTATTTCCGTTTTTATACCGATAGCACAAAAACCGGTTTTTTTATAGGTGGAAAAGGCGGAAAGAATGTTATTGCATGACTTTTTAAAAACCGCAATAATATATTTTGCAAGTTTTTTGTTGTAAACTGTCACAGAATACCAAAAAATTTTTTCATTTAGAGATTTGTGTTTTGTTATTATATCAAAAGTGTTACAGAATTCAAAATGTCTGCTGCAAGAAATCAGAAAGATATTTTTCAAATGTTTTATGGTGAAATACCGGACAAAATTAACAAGAGTTTACCTCGTCCATTAAAACCGCTTGTTGAAATTGAGGATGAGTTTTACATATCAACAAACAATAATAATAAATGGCTTCATGTTTGGAAAATGGTTGTATCGGAAACAAACCCCCACAATAAAGATCTTTTTGAGATTGCAAGAGCAACAAAAGAAAGCTTTACAGATTTAATAAAAAGAGAACTAAAAGAGTTAAAAAATAAAAGTAAGTCTGGAGATGAAAGTTAAATTTAAAAAGGAAGAAGAAAAAGAAAGACAATATATGGAGCAATATTTTCGAGAAAATGAACCACAGGTTTTTAATGAAAACGACGATGAAAACGAGATAGAAGAATATTTCGATAACACTTTTGAAATAATAAATGGAAAAATCGAGGTATGGATAGCAGATGGGTCAGGATGGGAAGTGGAAAAAATAGAGCTTGTCTACGTGAATGTCGCACGTTTTCAGCCACTGCGTGGAGGAACATATTTGCCAATTCCAACAAAGTTGAAAAACAAAAAAGCAGTAATGAACGTGCAAAATAAGGACAACGAGTGTTTGAAGTGGGCCTTAAGATCAGCTTTGTTTCCACCACCAGAAGGAAAAAATCCAAACAGACCAAGTTCTTACCCAGTTAACGATGGTATTAATTGGAGTGGCATTGTTTTCCCAACACCAGTAAAACAAATTGACAAGCTTGAGGCGCAAAACGAAAACCTGGCAATAAACGTATTTGGCTGGGAAAATGATTGTGTGATTTTGCATAGGATAAGTAAAAAAGAAAAAAGCGTGCCGCGGATAAACCTGATGTTGATTGAGTCGGGTGAAAAACAGCATTATTGTTTTGTGAAAAGAGTAAGCGCCCTACTTTATGATCAGAGCAAACACCGCGATACAAAACATTATTGCATGTTGCGCTTAACAGGTTTTTCAAGAGAGGACTTGTTGGAAAACCATAAAAAATATTGCAATGGCTTAAAAGGAAAACCGACAAGGATTGATATGCCAAAAGAGGAGGAAAAAATAGTTTCATTTCAAAATTACTACAAACAAATGAAAGCGCCTTATGTTATATACGCTGACTTTGAGGCTTTAGTAAAAAAGATTTCTCTTTGTGAGCTTGAGGGTGGGAATAAAGAGAAAAGTTACACCATGAAAATAGAATATCACGAGGCAAGTGGTTATTCTTACACGGTTGTGAGAAGTGACGGTGGAGTTTCAGGACCAAAAGTTTACAGGGGTGAAAACGCGGTGGGAACGTTTTTAAGTGACATTCTGCAGGAAGAGGTGAACATAAGAGAGAGTTTGGCCGCACCAAAACCAATTGTGATGACGGCTGAAGACTGGGAAAAATACAAAAACGCAACAGATTGCCACATTTGTAATAAAAGTTTGATAAAAGATGAATTCTTAGACTCTTTGCCGGTTTGGAGCATAGAAGATGGTGAAGGTGGAGAAAAATGCAGCTATAAGGGTCAAGGGCATAAAAAATGTTTTTACAGAGCACAGAAAGAGCAACAATGGGGGATTCTTAAGCTAAAAAAATTAACAGAAACAAAAGACCAGTTGGAAGCAAAAAAACATAAAAATTGTATTTTCTTTGAGAACCCATTACTTCAGAAAAACTTCAGAGACGCAGCGAAAGACCATTGTCACATAACTAGAAGGTATTGCGGTGCGGCACACAACAATTGCAATGTAAAACTGTACATTAACCCAAAAACAACCCCCATACCAATTGTATTTCACAATCTAAGGGGTTACGACGAGCACCATTTAATGCAAGAGATGTGGCAACTCAATAAAGAGGTTAAATGCATTGCTAATAACATGGAGAAATATATATCACATTTTCAGTCGGAGGTCTGCGTTTCATCGACAGCTTGAACTTTTTACAAAGAAGCCTTTATTCACTTGTAAGCGCAACACCAAAGGAGTCATTGAAAATAACATCAACAATTTCAAAAGGCAGCGACCTGCTTTACAAGAAAGGAATCTACCCTTATGAGTACATGGATTCATGGGGGAGATTTAGCGAGACAAAGCTTCCGGACAAATGAAATGAAATGTATCTATTTGTGGAAAGAGAAATGCGGGGTGGAATCTCCATGGTAAGCAAGAGATACGCAAAGGCAAACAACCCACTGGTACAAGACTATGACCCAAACAGACCAAATAAATACATCATGTATCTCGACGCTAATAACCTTTACGGATGGGCAATGAGCAAGCCACTCCCGAAAAGAGATTTTAAATGGAAACGTGTTATGCCCACTGAGGAAGACATCATTAAGAAAAAAGAAAACGCAAAGAATGGATGGATTCTTGAGGTGGATCTTGAATACCCAAAGGAACTGCATGAAGAACACAACAGCTTTCCCCTTGCCCCCGAGAAAAAGCAGGTTAAAAATGAATGGATGTCGGAATACCAAAACAGTTTGATAAAAGACTTGGATCTGAAACCATCAAAATGCAACAAGTTGTTGTTGACTCTTCAAGACAAAAACAACTATGTGGTGCATTACCGAAACTTGCAGTTTTATCTGAAGCAAGGAATGAAACTGAAGCGCGTGCACAAGGTGTTGGAGTTCGAACAAGAATGCTGGATGGAGCCGTACATCCGGATGAATACAGAATTCAGGAAAAACGCAAAGAGCAACTTTGAAAAGAACTTTTACAAGCTCATGAATAACTCAGTTTTCGGCAAAACCATGTAACCGTGTTGACATAAAAATAGTGAGAAGCAACAAGACAGACAAAATAAGGAAATTGGTTGCAAGCCCTTTGTACTCAAGGCATGTTTTGTTTTCAAACGACTTATTTGGAATCGACATGCGCAAAAGCCGGCTACTGCTCAACAAGCCTGTTTACACAGGGATGACAATCCTTGACAACAGCAAGATCTTGATGTATGATTTTTTCTACAACGAGCTGAAAAAAAAAAAATACGGCCCAAAGTGCGAGCTCTTGTATACAGACACCGACACCCTTCTGCTTGAGATTGAAACGGATGACGTCTACAGAGACATTGAAACAAACAAAAATCTATATGATACGAGCGACTACCCGAAGGAGCATCCACTTTATTCAGATGCCAACAAAAAAGTTTTAGGAAAAATGAAAGACGAATGCAATGGAACTTCCATAGCAGAGTGCGTCTGTCTGAGATCGAAAATGTACTCGATCGTGAAAGGCAATGAAAAAAATATAAAAAAGCGAAGGGTGTAAAAAAATGCGTCGTCAAGAAACAAATAATGCATGAAAGGTACAAGGAAACGCTTTTTGGTAAGAAGCAGTTATGGCATGGAATGAACATTCTTCGAAGTGAGGGACATGAGATTTATGGCATGTATGTTAACAAAATTTCGCTTTCCCCATTTGATTCAAAACGATGGATAGAAGAGGATGGTATCCATACAAAAGCTTATGGTTATGAACCCTCATTCAAATTCACAGATGCTGAAATTGTCGTAATTGCTGCAGCTGAAGAAGAAGTTTTAGAGTTGCTCGGGTGGTAACTCTGTGTTTGGAGGGACAACCAACAGCTCTTCACGGACAAACCAGCGTTTTGGACCGTCAAACAAATAATAGATAGCCGGTGTATTTGGTTTTATCATTAAATCTTTTCAATCTCGTAAACTTTCAGAGACCAGATTGGGTCGGTAGCTCTTCGCTGGCCACCCTCAAGTTCACCGGGTTGATAGAGATAGCGAACACGTAAACCGGAGGGGAGCTTTTTTTCGTTCACACCAACGGGTCTTAAATTTGGGCTCGAGGGTTTGGATGGAACAGTTTTCTCTTTGATGGCCTCAACGGGTTTCTGACCTGTCAGTCGAGTGACTTCTTTATTCAAAGCTGAAATAACAGCGGGCAGTCGGGCCACCCATTCAGTCGATCTTTTGTCGTCTGGGAAGCGCATTTCAACCCCATATTGATGACCAAACAGTCGTTCAGCCAGGGTGCGGTTGAATCTTTCAACGATAGCTTGATCACGGTGAATATCCACACGCCCGCGTCTGACCTCGACATTATGTTTCGAAAGCAGTTGATTCACAGCGCCCATAAACTCACGACCAGGATCGATCTGAAGCAGTTTCGGCCACTTCAAAGGACTACGATTATAAATTCGTTCCAGAGCAGCTGCGACTTCTTTAGCCTCTTTTGTGGTCAACGGTTCGGCCTCTTTGTATCTAGAGGCCACATGTACAACTGTGAGGGCATATTTAAAAGTTTTACGGGAGCGTGGTGAGCGATCGTGTGGGAGATACAGAAGATCGGCTTGGTGAACTTTGTTTGGAACAGGAACATCAAATTTCGGTCTTGGAATGTACCGTGGGGCTGGTAAATAAACCTGCCAAAGAGCTTGCTTTATCAACCAGTTTTGAGCCACATCTTCCGAGACTTTCGCTGCCTGAGCTAATTTCTTAATCGCTGCAAACCCTTTCCAATACCCTTGCGGGCTGTAATAATTTTTGACAACCTATTGAAAATGCGCGTGCTCATTGTATACCATACAAATAAAAAATGGACAACCCGTTTGGTTGTTTGCAAGGTGTGAAAATCTCGTCAAAAATGATGCAAGAAATATTGCAAAAAAGAAATGAATTACACTTACGCCCATTAACAAATAGGATTAATCGTTGTCCTTCATGCGAGGAGCAACTAGTTTATGTGGTGAATGAGTTCTGTCGTGAATGTCCAAAATGTCGTAGAGTGTTTGAATGTGTTGATTATGAACAGTTCCAAGAAGAAGAAAATCGTGGAAGAAGTTCCACTGCGCTTCCTACGACTAATGTTTATTTAAAAAATGTTATTCAGAAATGGAACATTGACAAAATGTTTTCTTCCAGCGAGGTCGCTTTTCTGGGTAAGGTTGTTGCTCAATTTCAGGAGATGACCGGCAAGTCAGTGAACTATCCCTGTTTTCTGCACAATTATTTTGAAATGGTACCTTCTGAACGCTGGCCCAACAAAAAAGAAATTATGGAATCTATTTCTCATTACCTTCCTGAAACCTTTGCAAGCAGGCTGCGCGCAAAACAGGAGTTTGAAAAGTGGTGGTCAAACAATTAAGGTTCTTCATACACATTTTCATATTTGACAGTTTTTGGATTTTTCACCAAACGTATGACAGTACCTTTTTTTGGATGAGACCAAAATTTCTTGCTTGTAACACCAGTTGGTCCCGTGAAAGCATTTTTCGCAATATCACCTTTCCAATACCGATGGAATACAGGTTTTGTGGAAGGAATCAGTTTTTTTGTCAAAGTTTCAGCAAATTTCACTGCATCCAATGGTTTATCAAAAACACCAGTCCCTTTTTGTTGTTTCAAACCCAACCCTAACTCTTGTTTTACATTGATTGTATGTCTTGCAGCCGCATGACCCCACTGCCTTTGTTTGTAAGGAACTGCGTCAAGAGCCTCCACCATTTTTTGTCCGCTTTATGTTTAACTTTTTTTGAGATTTTCACCATATTTTTTTTCACGGTTGGAACAAACATCATAATCAACATCATGTTGCATAGCAATCGCATCTGTTGTACCTGTCAGTTTCTGATATATTTCCAAGATTTTTCCAGTTTCTGGATCGTAGTTCACCTGCTTTTCAAGAGGATTCTATGGTCCTGTATAATTATGCCCCGGTAATGTCCAACCCAGCACCATCTAAATCAGGTCTGTCAGTTTTGTAACGTTGGTTTGGTCGAACTTTAGTTGAAAGTTGATCTAACATTTCTCTACCAACTTTTTCAATGACTGGGCGGGCTTTGTTAAGCGTATAATTTATTGCTTTCTTTTGCAGTTTGGGGTCTCTCATTGCTTCAGAAGCGTAATATCTTCCAGCTTAAAAACTTTTTTTCGCAAGATATGGGATTCCTTTTGTAATAGCTAGATCACCCACCGCCATGGCAACATCACCAAATGTACCACTGCCCTCCGCGCGGGAGGGCTCACCTAGTTTCCCGGCATAAAACGTGTTTTCGTTATTCCGCAACTAGCGCATTTTACTTTTAAGAGTTTTCGATTGTTCTTTGTGATTACAATTTTTTCACTTCCCTGCACATTCGGTGTGTGCCGCTTTTCTTTCACACAGTACACTTCCACTGCATATATATTTTATGAAAAATAATTTTTCACTATTTCCTCGTTTTGAAGGACATCATCGGTGAACATTTTCAAAATATCGACGAAACTGGTGCCTTTGTTTCTTTCGTTTAGAAAGTGAAGGCAGTAGTAACCACATCTCACACTTCGTTTACATTGAATTTGGTTATCATTTCTGAAAAAATGTTTCATCCCATGCATTGACATTTCTTGTTCCCAGTCTAAAGGTGGTGGAAAACCAAATGAATCGAAATACTCGTAAGTACCTTTGTCTTTGGCAGGCCAACAACATACCCAGTGAGTTCCTAAACTTCCAAAATCATCCAAGTTGATAATACATGGAGAATGAAACAAGGGTTTTGTTTCATTTCTGCTAAAAATACCTTTTATTGGAATTCGTAAAAAGTTGCACCATTTTCTCAAGTCAATATTGGATAGAGGCTTATCTTCAAATTTCATTTTTTTAAAAATAATAATCATCCCAAGTTCCAAAAAAAAAGGTGGAGGTTGAATTTGCATTCCTTTACCTTTAGGAGGTGGTGGTAGAGGAGATGCTCGTCGTTGTCGTGAGCGTGGTGGTTGAGTTTGCATACCTTTTCCTTTTATTTTTCGGACTAAATCAATGGCCAAAGGTACTCCGATAGACGCCAACATACCAAGGAAGCCTCAGTATTGTGCACCGCCTCCTTTTACTAAACCTTTTCCAACAAGATATTGTTCTGCCGCCTTTTTTTGAGTAGGAGTCATTTTCTGGACAATTTCCTCGGCCCAAAAAAGTTCAATTTCCTTCGGCCCAAAACCCTTTCCGAATATCTTTTTCAGCACCTTTTCAGCGCCAAAACTCAAACCTGCACTTGCTAATGCCCCAAGGGCTGGCTTTATGAAAGGTCCTGCCAAACCTATCATAGCAGAAAACAAACTTCCACCACGCTGCGCAGTATTTTGAGTCTCGGTCTGGCTTAATTTTATTTCCATTCCTTTTCCTGCCGCTGCAGTTTTCTTTAGTCGCGAGATTTGAGTAGCAGTGAGAAGGAGTTCGTCACCGCGCCCAATTTGGCCCGGTTTAACCCTCAGAGTAACAGCTGTCTTCGAAACATAAGCTTTTTGAAGTTTCTTTTTCTGACCATCAGTCAGTGCGATTTCATATGGATGATAAGTTGTGCTCATCTTGTGTGTATATTATATTCAGATCTTTTTTCTAAACAACAACAAGCTCATTACCAATTTGCTTCAGCACAAATTCTTCTTCATTCAAAACAAAGGCGAAGATACTGTAGTTTTGAGCATTAGCGGCTTCGTTAAGTCTGTAATGAAATTCGAGCTTTTTTGAATTGCCTGCCATACTTTCTTGGTATTTCTTAGATCAAAGTAGATAATTGGGTATAGCTTCTCAAAATTGGCAAGCTGCAGCTGAACACCGGTGTTGTAGTCGTTCTTTCTGTATCTGAAATTGATCAAATCATTTAAAATTCTTATTTTGAAATCATGGTCGTATTCAAGCTCAGGGTAAAATTGTGTGCCGTATTTGGGGCGGCAAGTGTCCAATCTTGCTGAGGCATCACCATCGATATCAAATGTGTCAAAGATATAAGGGTTTTGTGTATAAGAATTTTGTTTCCGAGTTTGTTGTAAGAATACAAAGACATGTTTGGGGTCTTCTATCCCAGATGAAATCGAAAACACACCATTTGCATCCCTTAGGGCGTTGCTGCTATGCAAAGTTTCTTGCAGATATTTCCATTTGGTTGGCTTCAAGAAATTTTCATTGGCCAGGGTCTGTCCTTTCCCAGTGAAATGTAATTGTGGGACCCACAACTCAAATTTACGGACAACAATTCTTCGAGCTGTTCCATCGTTTTGGAAAATCATTTCTTCATCTCCTTGCAGAGCAACTTCAAACTCAAGTTTTAACGGTGGCAGCAATTTATCGGAAAGACCTTCGAAGAAAGAGTATCTTTTCAAAGGGATAATGGTCTTAACTATCTCACCTTGATGTGATAGAAGCGCTCTTGCTCGCATTCCAAGGTTCGTCGCATTATTATCAGTCGCTGTGGTGGCGTCAGAGTCAAGATACCAAAACTGGTTTTTTGCCGCGCTTCTTGAAAAATCGTCCGAAAATTCAAGCAGATTTTTGATGAAATGCCTTTGTGGATATCATTTGCCTCGTACAGTTTTTCCCCCGCTGATTTAAGGGTTAAATTCGTAATCAATGAGAAAGAACCGTTGATCGGAGCTGATTCAGTGTCAGCGCCAATGTTGGCTCCGTTTGCTTTAGCTTCAAACTTAAAATCGACGCGGAAATAAGCGTTATCCAGTCATAAAAATTGTCTCGATCTATTAAGGTGAATTTGTAGCCCGACTTGGTTTGAGCTGGTTATTCCCAGGCAAGGTTATCGGGGTGTCTAAATTGATTTGAATATATTCAGATTTTTCGAGGTACGGTTGAGTTCTGGACATGTTGATAAGAGTTTATATAAATAGAAAAAAATTTTTTCATCAAATTTCGTTTGCCAAAATTCGATTTAATTTTATATAGGCGTCTTCTGATTTTTTTGGTTTTTGGTTTTGCAAAATATTTGCAAGTTTCTTTTTTGCATTCTGAGATATTTGTTTTTGCTGTCGCTCTTGCAGTTTTTTTCGTATTTGATTTGCTCCTTTTTCAACAGCAAGTTCACCAATTTTCCGACCCACTTTTTCAGCGATTGTTTTTGTGGCTTTTTCGGCAGCTTTCTTTGCCAAGTTTTTTACAGTGCCTTTGAATACTTTACCGAAGGTCATGAGGGTGTCACGGATCACACCCGACCCTTTGTGCTTATATCGATAACTTCCGGCGTTTTCGTCAAAGAATCTTGCCCAGTCGCTCGGATGATTCATAACTGTATATTTATACCAACAAAATCCTTACTCTTTTTCAATCATTAAGCTGTATCATTGCAATGTCTGTCCCGTTGAGATCCAGAATATTGTTTCTTCCGTCTGTCACCCAAACCCTTATTTTATCAATATAACTTTTATTCACAGTTTGCCACCCAAGTCGAAGCGGCTCTTTTCGAAATGGATAGCTAACCTGAAGATCTGATGTTGAGAAACTGTATAACACATCACTTGGAACATTGTTTGTTTGGCGTGTGATAAGATCGCAGTGCAAATACACCCGCCCAATCAACACCTCTTGTGATATTTGGAACTTTCCTTCCGACAACATCTCCACTCAAGATACTTTTACCATAACCAAGCAATTCAGAGAAATTTCCTTGCGACAAGTCAAGCTCAAAATCGTTATCTATCAAAGTCACAACCCTATAAATTGACATATCGAAATATATGTTGAAAATGAAAGCACTGTTTTTGTCTTTCGGGTCTACTTTATCGGTGTGTTGCTGAATAAAAGTGTTGATTCTTTTGTAATCATACATTCCGTTCGGAAAAGTTAAGCTCTTCCACGCTTCAGTTTTTTTCTCCAGCGAATTTTGTTGTTATTATAATGAGAATCGATATTATTCCATGAGTAACTCATTGTGATAAGTCTGTTTAGCGTGGCTTTATAGTTTCCTGAACCCAAGTCGATAGGGGGATAAAAATTCACTGTAAAATCGTGTGAAACATTCCGTTCTCCACCTCTTTCTAGTTTTGCAAGGCTCGAGTCAAGCAGTATATCAAAGCTCATTAATGTTTTATATAATTAGTAATAATTTTTTTCTTTTCCTTTTTATTTATTATACCGAGTTCAACAAGTGAATCAAGCAAATATAAAACCTGTTTTTTTAGTTTTATTGAGTTGTTTCCTGCTTTTATTGATCCTAAACTCAATTCAAGTTGGTTGATCAATTTTTCAGCTTCATCAGCGATGCCACTTCCTTCGGTTTCCCCCCAATCCTGTTCAGAAAAGTCCTCTTCATTGTCTGAATGTTCAAGATAAGGTCTTCGGCTCATGACAGCTTTTTCCAGGGGGGTTGGAGGAGGAATTTTTTTTTTGTGGGGGAGTGGACTTTAGTCTCTGCTTCCCCTCCTGTAACCGTCTCGAAAGAGATTCTTTTGTTACCCTTCTTTTTTCATAGATCCCATCTCTTATTTTTTTGAGTTCCGCAATGGTTCTACCTTGTAATGGAGATTTTTTACTTTTTACTATGTAATTGGGGTCATTTCCGGATTTCGCGATCAGTTGATCGACTGTTTGCGGCAAGGTTGATTCATGTTGATATTCAGGCTCAACCGATCCCGGCATCCCCCACTCTTTACGTGCGGATTTTTCTTTCATCAGTGGTGAGGGCGGTTGTGGAAAATCATCATCATCATCAACATCTAGGTATGATGTTGTTGGTGATGGTGGTGGTGATGGTAGTGGTAGTTCTGGTGATAGTGCATCCGGTCTGAATTCATCACCAAAAGGGTTGGTTCTGTCAAATTCATCCATTGTGTAATCAGGACCTTCCTGTTCTTCTTCTTCTTCTTCTTCTTCTTCCGCAGTGGTGCTGCTCTTTTCATCAAGCCTTTTTGTAATTGGTTTAAAAAGCTCTTCTCCTGAAAGCTGACTAAACTGTTTGTTCATTTTATCCATTTTGAATTTTTGGTGAATTTCTTCTGTTTGTTTATCGAGCTTCGAATTTTCTTCATCCGACTGATGCCAATTTTTTATTGACATTTTTTCCAGCGTTGATATATAAAAACAAACCACAAAAAAACATGAAGTTCACATATTTATCAGTTCCCTCAGTTTCTTCCAAGAGTGCCTACAAACAAGGCCACCCTTGTTTGCCAAAAGATTTTTTCCGGATGTTAATTTGTGGACCTAGTAATTCTGGCAAAACAAACTTATTACTGAATATGATTTATAAGTTATTGGTGTTTGATAAAATCTACCTCTTCTCAAAAAACCTGCACCAGTACCAATACCAGGGTTTTTTGAAGGACTTTGGTGAAAATATCAACCCTCAAGTTGGTTATGAAGCTATTGAGGCTTATGATGATGAAATCATTCCACTCGAAGAGCTTCCGGTGGACAGCCAAAAAATTGTTGTTTTTGATGATCTTCTTTGTGAAAAAAACAAAAGAGCATTATAAATTATTTTATCAATGGGCGACATAAAAACTGCTGCGTTATTTACCTCTCTCAAACCTTTTACAAGGTGCCAAAAGACATCCGTGTTAACTGCAGCCATCTTTGTTTTTTCAGATTAGATCCAAAAGAAAACAAACGAATTGCAAACGAGATAGGTGTGGATCATGACACTTTGGATCGCGCCACCGATGAAAAATATTCTTTCCTTTACTATGACAAGCCCCAAAAATTAATTAAAAAAAATTTTAATGAAGATATATAATGGGGTATATTAACAGCCAAATAGGTGGAACTAACCAAACGATGAGTGAAAATGCAAAAGAGGGCCCTCCTGGTCCAGGAGGTCCTCCTGGTCCTGAGGGTCCTCCTGGACCGAAGGGTGACAAAGGTCCAGCGGGACCACAAGGTCCTTATGGGCCGAAGGGTGAAAAAGGTCCCATGGGGCCACAAGATATGATTGGCCCTCAAGGACCCCAGGGCCCAAAAGGTGATAAAGGTGATCCTGGGCCTCAAGGTCAAAAAGGAGTACAAGGACCACAGGGTTTAAAAGGTGATAAAGGTGATTCTGGGTCTCAAGGCCAAAAAGGTTCACAAGGACCACATGGTCCACAAGGTCCACAAGGTCCATAAGGTCCACAAAGTCCGAAAGGCGACAAAGGCGACAAAGGTGATCCTGGACCTCAAGGTAATGCCAGCGGTTCTGCTGATATTGATATGCAAAATAAGTACAAAATTTTAAGATTAAAAAGCAACCCTTATCCTATCCATGGTGATCTGTCAAAAGTGATAAACTATCAAGATACGAGAAATATCTTTCTTTCAAAAAAAGAAGGTGGACAAATGGAAGCAAGTATTAATATGAATGATAATACAATATTTAACGTGAAAGATCCAGTACAAGCAGATCAAGCAACAAATAAAAAATATGTTGATAATCAGCTTGCGAAAAAATTGGATAAAGACGTTGATATTGATATGAAAAATAATTCGATTATAAATCTTAAATTTCCATCAAACCAAAAAGACGCCACAAGTGTAGAGTTTGTTAACAAAAGACTTAAGTTAGTGAAACACAAAAAAAGTTTCTCAAATTTGATGGCACTAATAGTATGACTGGAGACTTAAACTTAAATAACAACAAAATTGTTAACTTACAAAACGATGAAAAAGATCGGAAATCCGCAGTTAATGTTGATTTGATGCAAAGTGACATAACATCAATGAGAGATTTTGTCAGACAATCAGTTCATGAATCCCATATCACTAGCTCGGCACAAAAAAGGGACGCCTTCAGATAGTTGATGGAAGACACTGATGAATCTTCAAGTGAAAACAACATCGTGGTTTTGGGTATCAACGATTTTCCCGAATCTCCACATCAAATAAATAAAAAAGCTTACTCTCTCAAACTCCTGTTTGATAAAGGCTCACCCAACCAGTACCGGTCACGCCGCGGTTTTAACCTATATAAACTTCCGCTCGGTTATTACACGATGGTTGTAGAATGGTTTCCTCCGGAAATGAATGAGTTGAGTGTGACACCTCAAGCTACGACGATTTCAATTTCCAATTATACAACCAAAACATTCGAGAAGTACACCAAAACAGTTATCCACTTTCACAGATGGGATAGCTCACCCCCGCAATACATATATCTCGACCTGCACGGTACGGTCCGTTTTCCATCATTAATGACAATTGGTCATCTAATTGTTTATGGTGTAAAAGAAACAATTTCAAATGTTGATCCAAGTGTCTATGACACCGCTTTTGTTATTGAAAATGGAAAAAATGGTAATGGAAACAGATTTGTCTTTAAACGGACATAATTTGAGTGGTTCCGTTCATCGCATAAATGGGTATGTGAATACGAAAAATAGTTTCAGATTTTTATTGAATGGTTGTAATGAAATAATTGTGGATCAGGGAAATTAAAAAAAATAAAATTAATATATTTAAAACAAAAAAGAAGTTATACACCTATTTCCTTACAGATACTGCATTCAACCCCCTCATCATCATATGCTGGAAAATTTTATCATTCAACCGAAACAACTAAAACACAAACAATTTCTATTAATCAAATGTTTCAGTATTGTTGTACAATGGTTATAGACTTGAATTCACCTGCAAAAGATGAAACAATTTTAATGTCGCTTGAATATACATAGTATCACAAACATTTTTTTATATTATATAACACAATGCAGAATATATATGATTTCAATCATATCGATCAAACGCTTTCTAAAGAAAAAGTTAAAATTCTGAAAGATTTATATGCCTATTATCACAAAAACATTTTGGATATGAAAAAATGTATCGTGATTTTCGAAAAAAAAAATTGTTTGTAATCTTTCTGCTGGTCAATTAATTATTAGTGCCGCAGTTGCCGGTGGAACTACGTTGAACCCTGCTGTCATGGCAACTTTAACTGGTGTTGGTCTTTTTTTAAAAGCAGTCGCTAGCCTAAAAAAATATGATAAGAAAACAGAACAAGCAAATTTTGCCCGTATCGAATACCAAAAAATCCTTGATGGGATTCGCTTTTACCTCAGAGGTAAAAGCTTTCGATGAAAAGGTTTTTCTTGATAAATTGAAAATGATAGATAATTTCGTTACTGATCATTATATGGAGATTCCACCATCTATTTCTAAAAAGTATGAAAAAACATTCGCTCCGTTGTAGATTTTCAAAGTAATTATATACGCTTACAAAATGATCGCAACTTTGCAAGCTATTTGTTATTGGGTTATTTTTGAACTTCTCTCACCGCCTGAAATTAAGCAAATACGATACATTACTCGTTATTGTGTTTCAAAAATAATGTTACCAACTCATGATGAAGATGGCTACCCCATTTCAGGCCAAGATGTGGTTCCATAATACGATTTTTCCACGCTTTCCAAAATATCTTGAAAGCGAAGACAAACAGACGCTTGGTTTGGGTTTCCGATATTTCTCAACGATTCGAGGTGCAAAACTGTTTTCTGTACTTGAACAGAGTCAATTTTTATAAAAATCCTAGCAACAGAGACCACCAATACAGTTACACAATAACGTCTGCATTCCTGAAGGCTTAAAAATTTTTCAGACCAAGATTTGTTTTTCAAGATGAGTGATTTAAGTAGTCGCACTGTATTTTTTCAAGCTTGAGTTGCAAAGGGGGTTTCCCTTCAGTGCTTGCGCGAAAATACAAATTACGTCATTATCCGCAAAAAAAAAACTTAATTAATATCAGTATCTCACTAAAGCGGTCTGAGAAAAGTGCCACGCAACGGTTCCGCTTCACAAAATTTCACCTTTAGCAGAAAAGTAAACACTATTAAACAAATGTATACCAATTGTATCTTACCATTGATGCCTACACAGAACAACACACGATCTCACAAGAAGATTTCCCATCAAAAGATGTATTATTTGATGTACCAGATTTCTCTGATGAAGAAGAATGGCCAACAGAAGAAAATTTTGAAATTATTGAAATTTCAAAATGGAGAGATATTTCTGATGGAATATACAGAATAAAAAAATTACACACCGGAAAGGTAAATTTGGGAATTCAGCTGTTTTAACTTTAAAACCAAAAAATGGAGATGATTTTCGTGTATGGGCCCCAAAACGTCTTGTTGAAGATCTTGTATATTATCCTTTTCGATTTGTTAATAAAATGGGTATAAAAATGTCAAATGAAGGTAATGATTATTTTGATTATAGATTAAAAAAATAAATTAATGATTATAATAAACTTCTTCAAATACATCAGTGCAAAATTTGACTAGTTATATCATATATTGAAACTGGGATGGTTAGTTCATGAAGGATTTCTTCTTGTTTATAACAAGGGTAACAACATCCTCCCTGGCAACAGTGAATATAAGCTATACACACCAGAATATGTACAAGCCGCTCCATTTCAGGACAAAAAGGTTGTTTTAAAAGCTCATTGTGAACCAAGTTCTAACCCAAAGCCTCTCGCTCTTTCCGTTTTATGGCGAGATAATGTTTGTAAATTATCTCACGTAACTCTGGTGGTAGGGTTTGTATTGCTTCAATAACTTGGCAGTTGTTGAATTCGACAGCCATCAAATTTTACTCACAAATATCTAATCGGATAAATTAAAAATTTTTTTTTCATTCGTGTTCGGTTATGCTTCTTCTTTTTTATACGGGTTGTTGGGACTCTTCACAAAAGCACATTGAGAATAACCAATCCCTTACTAATTCGTTATATGCGCTGTGCCAATCGAAATTTTCAGAACATAACTTTACTAAAGGTATATTCTCGATCGGAGGTGTGTACAACGGTTTATGTTTAATTCCTTGCATTAAACAGGGAAAACAAAGCCCTTCCCAGCGGCATTTTTTATATTCTAAACATATTATTATACGTACAAGTCGCTGTCTTATGTAACCGAAAGGTTGTTTTAAAAGCTCATTGTGTATCTCTTTCCATTCAGCTATTTGTTGCCTTGTTTCCATGGTGAGATATCTAATGCTCTAATTGAAAACACTTTTGATATAATAACAAAACGCAAATCTCTAAATGAAAAAATGTTTTGGTATTCTGTGACAGTTTACAACAAAAAACTTGCAAAATATATTATTGCGGTTTTTGAAAAGTCATGCAATAACATTCTTTCCGTCTTTTCCACCTATATAAAAACCGGTTTTTGTGCTATCGGTATAAAAACGGAAATAGAACTCTCATTTATAAAACTTTTCACTTTCACCAATGTGAAAAAATTGTTTCATATGTGAGCGGTTTAAAAACCGGAAAGAAAACTCCCAATGTATAAACGGTTACAGAACCCCTATTTTACTATACTACTACTTCCCCTCTGCAAATCCTAAACTGACTTTCATTACCACTGACCAATTCTACACGAAGCGTTTCACTTTACCAACTAGTAACAAAACAATTTCCTTAATTACAAGAAAATACGAGTTTGCTTTATCCTCTGAGCCTCCTAGAGTTGCCATTGCCAAGAAGTACAGTTTAGCTTATCGCTCGCATTTTTCGCCTTTTAAATAAAAACGGAAAGTAAAATCGAACCACACAAGACAAAAGGGATCTCAAAGGACTACAAAACGTGAAAGCTGAGGGTTAATTATACCTTAAACTTGGCGAACAAAATTCTCCTACGCTTCAGTTGGACGCTGACGTGAAACTACTCTCTTGGCCATCGTCGACGGCAGTACGACGACAAGCTTCGTGGGTTGCGCTTGCCCACTGGCATTTACCTCGCTTCCGGTCGTCGTCGTCTAAGTCGTCGTCGTGGTTCTTAGGTTCCCTATTACGTTGAGTGTTCGGTTATCTTGACAAACTGCCACTGGAATTAATTGAAGCTCTGAAGTCTCCGAAATTCACGAGAAATCTTGACGCAAGCGACAAAATCTTATCGAACACATGTCACCAAGACAAGTCCATGACAGGTCAATGGTGTTTGTCGACATAGATGTCCAGGAACAGAAGGATCCATGTGTATTGGATTGCTATTCACGTACGGGGATTTTCTGGGAGTTTTGCTGTTTTTCTACTCCCTCACTGCCTTGCAAGCCATTTGAAAACGTACAGTCTCAGAAAATGCAAAGGGTGTCAGTAAAACACGGGGTCGGGGTCGGGGTCGGGGTCGGGGTCCATTGCTCTTTTGTTTCGTTTTCGGTTTTATGTTTTGGTTAGGGCAAGACAACAGAAAACGAAACAAAAGAACAATGGACCCCGACCCCGACCCCGACCCCGACCCCGTGTTTTACTGACACCCAAATGCAAAGGGGATATTGGTGACGAAGTTGATTTATTACTTTGTCGAGCAGGTGAGTTTAATATTATTGTTCTTATTTTTTTATGCTAACGAAACAAATAGAAAGTGTGCCAGGTCCGCGGTAACTGTTAGAGTCTTCGGTAACTGCTATACAAAGGTTTTTTTTGGCGTGTGTGACAATGTTGTAATAGTTTTGCGTCCACAAGGATTCGTAACTTTTCATACTTTCCGTAAACTCCGTATTAGTGGAAATTCGAAACGCCAGAACAGAGGAAGCGTGGAACTTTGGATTGGTAGCTTTTTATGGGAAATGTTTACCAGATCTGCTAGACAAGCGTGAAGGCTTGAATTCTCCCAGTTGAACGGGAGAAACGTTAACGCTTTTTACAGCTCTACGTTTTGTTTTAGGTTTTTTCAATGTTACACGTGCCTTAGTAAACACCTTAACGATATGCACCTGTTATCGTGATCGGCTGTGGATATATTGGCGGAGCAGGCGAAAGACCTGCCAAGTTCCCCCTGAACTTCCAAATCATAAAGGCTCCAAAATGAAGGGATATCGTTCTGTTTTGAAAAGGCACTCAGTTCTTATGAAGCAACTGACAGGAATGGTTGTTCCCGTGGGTTCGGGTAAGAACAATCACCTTAACTGCAGTACAATCATAGTTAATTATCAAATAGTGTCACGTTTCGGCAGCTTACTGCTACTCCTCCTCAAGCAATGAGGAGGAGTAGCATTTGTATTATCAAATGGGCTGTAAATAGCACATTTTGACCCTTATTGTTTTGCGGAGTAGCTCGGCAGTGTGCTGGTTTAATGGTCGCTGTTTTTTGATCGTCCACTCTCTAAAATTTTCATACCATTATCCTGCTACAGTGATCACCGTCCCAGCGCTTGTGATGCAATGCGTCGGTGAGCAAATTCATTACCATTTTTGCAGTACTAGATAAATCCCTTTACTATAAATTCCATCTGTTTTCAGTGGGACCATTTCTTTCCTGAGCGCAGCAACACGGCTTTGTTACGTGCTGCGGATAGTTTCTTTCTTTTTTTTTTTTTAATTTAGACAGTTTTAGCAAATTTTTAAACATCTGTAAAGTGCTGTTGAACCACCGGGAAACAGCGCTTGATAAATATATTATTATTATTCTTGTTCTTGTTCTTGTTCTTGTTCTTGTTCTTGTTCTTATTATTATTATTTTGTCATGTTGATATCTAGTTTTATGTGCTGACGTCTTTGCATTAAGCCGTTCTTTTATTGTTTTTTTTGTTACTCTGTCATAGCCATTTGTCGTGGGTGCAGGGAAATCCTCGCCTACGAAGATCAAGAAAATAAGAGCGAGAGGCCGGTGAGTACAAGCCTGTACGCCACTGGACTGTGACACAATGATTAACAAGTGGCCATCTTGCAGCCGTTATTACTCTGAACGTTGTTACTTTGAGTGCCGAATATATAAAAGAAAAAGCGTAATCTGTCATAACTATATTGTTTTTTTCTAGAGTGACAGCGGGAAAGCAAACCGTCCCCGTAAAGTAACATGCAGAAAAAGGCTTCTTAAAGCAGTTGTAACACAAACAATGACACCAATAGCGATGGTCCTCTCGTGGTGGTTGGATTCTCCTTGTACAGCGGAGAGTACAGAGGAGAGTGGGGAAGAAATTGGTGGAAAAGATTGCAGGCTTTACCAAACTTCTTACCCTTGATGGACACTCATGCAAGAAGCACTCTGTTTAAGATCCTTTCGGTAAGTTGCGGGACTTCCATCAGAAGGTATATGCAAGAACTTTATAACTACTTAGCTGATGTTTAAGTTTAAGTTTAATAATACTCTATACCACTATACAAAAACATAACAAAGAAGAAAAATAAACAAACAGACAAATGAAAGCATAGTAGGTAAAGGAAAGCAACAGGGGGAAACTGAATTCTCCTATAAAAATTGGTCTCCTAACTAAAAGAGGATAAATCATAAACGCCCACTAACGCTCAATCTCATAAAATGACGATAAAAAAATAATAACCATACATGACCATAAAGTCAAAAATTATTCTAAGATTTGCTAATTAATGCGTAGATCGCAATGTCTACATTGAAGAAACAGGAACATCTATGCAGGAGAGGATCAAAGAGCATGACAGGGATATGCGACTCGCCCGTACCCAGACCTCAGCCGTCTGTGAGCACGCCAATAAGACCGGCCACCAACTGCTTTGGAACGAAGTAAACTTGTAGGGTCAAGGAAGCTATCCACATAAGACTTCACCCTGATAACATCAACAGGGACAACGGAATTGAAATTCCCGAAGCGTGGATACCAACGATCAAGAAACACAACGGGAGACCGGTAAGTCAGCGAACCGCCGAGGGAACAACTTCAAATCGGACCTCTCAGGAAACAACTTCACACCGTAACAGTGAGGATCGAAACGCACCAATCACAGCCGATCATTGTGATTCAAATGGTGACACGCAATCAGTAGACCTGATCTCCTAATGAAGAATAACAGCAGTCGAAACGCCGCGATCTACAACTCAAGTGACCACATCGTCTGACAAACGATTTACACTTTTATTATTATAAATAAATCTAGTATAATAAAGAAAAAAGTGACTAACTACGTAAATGCAAGATCCTATGATGAGTTCATTAACGTTTTACACAAGCTCTCAGAAGTGGGGCTTGATGAAAACACTGCTGTTCGCCTTAAAGAATCGCTCATAGATGGAAAGCAGTATCTGAAAGGCGACTACAAAATACGTATTATGGTCACTGGTATGTTTGCCTTCTACAGAAATTATATCCTAGAATATGAATTGCATGTGGTTTCTGCTCCCATACAACTTTGTTGTAATAACATTCTTTTAATAATTTATTCCGGGTTCATGTCTCCTGCAAGACTGCCATTCCTGATCTTTGCAGAGCGTTTGCAATAAGTGACGTGAAGAACAGCGAATACCAACAGCCTTGCAATCACGAACACAATGAATCCTGTGGTAGATGCCTTCAACTATCTCAGGTGAATTTTTCTTGAGTGCCTGTGCTTTTTATTTATACTACGATCACAAAGACAAGGCGACAGCTATTTAAGTAGACTTTCTGCAAGCCCCTTGTTCTGATTATGGAGGCGCGGTCCACGGGTGTTAAGCAACGGTGGAGGCTGTTACAATAGACATCACTGTTTTGCATCGCGCACAAGACACGCAAATATTCCGCGTGCGTGGCTTACATTGCTGTACATTATCACGCCCTACACGAACACATTGACACATATCAACGAAAACGAAATAAAAATCATGATAATAGTGAGAAAGAAATCATTTCTTTCGAAAAATGCTTTGTTTTGTATCAATTTGCTTCGAAATCTAATTCGTTTCCACCTTTTCAGTGCAAGTTTGGGTACATCGGACTTTCTGTATTAACCCGACTTGAATTCTTTATTGCGACTTAACTGTGTTTATATTTCAGTGATCAGCTTGGCTATTACAATAATGCCAAGTTTAGTTTTAAATTGTGTGCACATATAATTTGAATTTGGAGAGTTTTTGTGCAGCTCATTGGCCGACGTGATAGTCGGACACAAAATCAAATTTCACCGTCATTGTATCGCAGGAAACGAACTCTCCACATAAAGGTATGATCTGAACTTACATTTGGTGGTACATCTGCGTTATATTTAAGTTATAACAAAAAGCACTTAAGTTATTTTCAATTTGAAGTCAGTAATGGATTATTAATTTTGGCTCCATCGTTCTTTCTTGTATTGTGGGGACTTCAAGTTTAAATATTACTTTATACCTTAAACTTCATCATTCCCCTCGTCCTCAAATTGTAATTGCGTTTCTTCCGCTTTGTCAAGATCCGCTTTGTCTCTCATGTTAATCTCTGTTTTTTCAGTGAGCGCAGCGTCATAATTCTTGTCATCTGAATCATTGACGTCTTCGGCCCAATCCTTCTGATCGTCCGGTGAATCACCCTCAACTTCTTTGTGATATTCATCATCAAAGTCTTCACCTTCCTCTTTTGTTCCATTATTTATTTCTTCAATATTATTCTCGTCGTCATGATTACGGTCTTCGGCCCAAACGTTCTTTTCTAACTCGAAGTCATTAACTTCTTCAGCAACAGGGATCGCAGCACAATCGCAAAAAGCGAAGAACAGTGCGGTAGACAGAACCGAGAAGGTTAAGGATAACCTCACTTTGGACATGGTTTTGCACCATACACGGTTTCTCGGGTTGCTCTGACCACAATTATTAACCGAAAATTGTGGCTTTTCCTTTTAAAAAAGACTCCTATTTATATTCTTTTCACCATTGCAATACAACGTAATAGAATAATTTAAAAGACCTAAATTGGTCTTGGATAAACACTGCGGTATATTTTTTAGTGTTATCGGTATCTGTTTCTATTTCTGAAATCAAATAATTACGGTAACCACAACACTGCATAAATTCGATAGTACCAAACGCTCATATCAACACACTTTTGAGTGCTGTTCAAGATGATGATCGGTATCTTCTTACCTCTCGTCTTGAGGTCTAATTTTGGGAATATATCTCAATATAACACTCATTCATACTTATAACAGGTTTGAAATAAAAAAAAAACCTCACATGCGCTGCTTACAGCTTCCGTTTTAAAATCATCCCCAGTCTGTCATACAGTCATACAATATTTATTATCTTCGAACACCGAAAATCCTGACCACTGGAAAAAAAAACAAGGTGGCTCAAGTGGAATTCAAACCCACATCAAACTAATGAGCCGCTGGGACAGCGTGTGTGTAAATCCTATATGATCTTACATGTGTGCAGGAGTCTCTTGTTACAAACATGCGTACCATGCATTATATGCGCGGAACATTAACACTTAAGGAAGCAGCGTTTCGATTCTATTTCAGAATCATCCTCAGGCAATATCAAATAAATGTTTCAAACAATAGCGCATGAACTAGTAACCCGAAAGTTTTCAAGAAAAGGAAACCTCACATGCATTCCTTACAGATTCCATGCATATGGAGGCAATATTAATAATATATTTTCCTGACCACTGAAAAAAAAATACAGTGGCTCAGGTGGGTTTCGAACCCATCGTCTGGACAAGAGAGCCGCTGCAACAGCACTTGCATAGGGATGAATCCCATTTATAACGAAATGTCCCATTTGATGTTATGTTATGATCTTATATGTGTGTGCAAAACTCTCTGTTACAAACATGGCTGGCAAGTAAGGATGCAGTGTTTCGATTCTATTTCAGAATGATCCCCAGAAAATATCAAATGAGCGTTGCAAAAAAGGATGCAGTGTTTCGATGCTATTTTAGAAACATCCCCACACAATATCAAATGAGTGTTGCAAAAAGATAGCGCATGAACTAGTAATCCGAAGGACGTGAGTTCAAATTTTCACCTGAGCCACTGAATTGTTTTCAGTGGCCAGGATTTATCAGTAATATTGCAAAACCGAGGATGGACTTGGGATTTAACCACACGTTGTTTCCATCGTAGCTTTGTACCTCACATGGTAGAGCAGCGAACTATTAACTGTTTCACTCCCAGAATCAGTTATGAACACATTACGGTGTGATTTTTCAAATGAATCCTCGTTAGTAGTACTGTCACAGGGTACTATTTACATCTCAGTTTTTACAAAATGAACCTTGGGATTTGTCTTGAATTTTGAATTTAAGCACCCTTGGGAGTTAGAGGGATAATTTTGAAATTCGCCTGAGCCACCATTTTTTCCGTTGTCAACATTTGCTAGTCTCGTCCAACGATTTACTTAATCTAGTTCATCGTTTTCTTCGTTAACTGATTACGTATGCATGATACTCTTCATGGCCTGATCCTTTTTGTAAGAGTCTGTGTTTTCTCACTCAACCAAATACGAAAGGCCTCTATTTTCAAACGTCTCCAACCTGGAAAACTTTTTTTGTTTGTTTTTTGTTTTTGTAAGTAAACTTTTATTGGGATAGCAAAGTTGTAATTAAACCTACATTTACAGAAACAAATTGACATGAAAAAAAAAGCATACATTAGCAAGGAGAAGTGATTAAGGTGATTCCATCGAAATAGAAGGAATATTTAAAATTTTCTACAACTTGGTCCAGTTGGTAATTGTGTTTAGAACATTTCAAAAATGCAATAAAAAATGGGGTCACCGTGCTTGTTTTTTCACAAAATGGATAGCCATTAATAGCAACTATACGACCCGCAAGGTTTTCCTGAGAAACCCTGGTAATCAGAAATGACAACTCTAATTGCCTTGAAAAGTTATTGCTTGTATTGAAATATTGGAGCAGTTCACCAAAACAAACATTTATCTTGTATTATATACTATTTTAGTTGAACAGGAATCAAGATTATGAAATAAATTCACAAATTTGCGGCGAGCGTACATACCCTGCAGCACCAGCAGCCATAATCGGGAATGGAGACCGTAACTAACTGCCATTTTCAGTATTGGCGCTGGCCCCATCGAAAAAGACAAATGTGCTATTGTGCAAGGACTCTGCGCAGAGAAAAACAAACAAAATGGCGTCGGAAATTACCTTTGTTGGAGATGAATAAATTCAATTTCTGTCATCAGTGTCACTTCCAAATTTGAGGCAAGCCCTTGGGGAGAACTTTCTGGATAGTGACTCTGGATATGAGGATTATACAAGTGATTCCGATGATGGCAGTGAGAATATTTTAGAAAAATCCTGTGGGGAAGATGTGTCGGACATGTCGGACGAGGATTTCCCCGTTAGACGGAAGAAACGCTTTACGGGCAAAAATGGCGTCGAACTACGAAAAAATCAGTTGAAGTCGAATCAGGCAGAAAAAGGGAAATACATCTCGAATATATATTTCCTCTGAGGACGTACAGAGATTGAAGGGCAGCCGCAAAGACTGTAAAATGATTTTCCAAGCACGTACTGAAGAAAAGTAAGGCCCAGTTCAGACGCCGTACCTCTCATGTGCCGAACCAAGTAGTACGTAGTTTTTGGCAGTTGTACGGTGTCCAAATGAGTTTTTTTCGACAGATTTCAATTAGGCAAGCCAAAATCCCAGGGAACGGTAAAGCTTGCTGCTTAATACGACTTAGGAGCGAAAATGTATTTGGTACGGCACATGAGAGGTACGGCGTCTGAACTGGGTCTAACGCACTGATAAATCGTTGTCACTTTTTTCACTGCAAGAAAAATAGTAACATATATTCAAAGAAAATGTCTGTCGAAATTTCTCAGCGTATGTTTCTGAAATAATGCCCGCCTTTACCGAAATGGCCGAAATGTTTTAATGAAGACCAAGAATAGTGAAAAGCGGGCCTTGTTTTCAATCAAATGCTCTCGTGGTGCGTTATCAATAATCGACAAAATAGAGAACTGGAAAACACCAAGAGAAAAAAAACTACTTCCGTCGATGAGAAGGAGAAAGATGAAGTGAAACTCCATGCTGCCCTAGTACTTAATATTACTTTCTGGGCAATTTAGGAACCTAGAAGGGATACATAGCGCAGTGGATGTGGCAAGGGTTTCAACGACAGAGTGAGCTTAATTATTTTTCTCTGCCAGCAACCTGGCGAGAAAAATCACTTTGTTTCGAAGCAAAATTAAGAAGAAATTACGACTGAACGTCACTGAGACACAAATCTAAGTTGTTTCAGAGTGCTTGATTTCTTAGGACGAAAAGAAACTGTAGAAATAGAATTTTAAGCATTTAGCGCTTTGTTTACAATTTCTTTCATCGTCCAGTCAATCACTTGTTCTTAAAATTTCACAAACAGCAGGTTTAATACGGAAGGCTTTGACTCCGAAATATCGAGACAAGACAAAATAAAGCACAGTAAAATTGGAAAAAAGCATTTAATAAAAATTGTCATACTTTTTATGGCGAGTCAGTACAAAAATCATGCAACAGTCTGAACGACAAGCATTGAACAAATCCAGTACCAGAAAAGGCGACATTTTTTGGCTATACCACACAAAATGACACTGGTTTACATGTACTCGTTGTGGCTCTATCTGTGTTCCCTTGAGCAGCTCCAGACATTTAGACACAAGTCGGATGCCATGTAAAGTACGTTGAATCGCTTTCACGGTTGTTTGAGTGTCATTTTTACCATTCCGTCGGCGGGCTCAAAACTAAGAAAAACTGCGTTTTGTAGTTTGCCTTTAAAAAGTAAGATGGTGAATTCTAATGTCCTCACCTCCGTAGTCTTGTTTCCGTGAGCTGCATAGTAATTATCGTTCAAGTTTAATAATTAATCCTGTCTTCAGTTCGATGAAACAAACATGTGATGGCTCTGTTGTCAGCGTTGTGCGAACGGAGCGATTTCAAACTCGTTCATTTGAACTCCCGCAGCCATAACGGTGAGATCGTACAGCTTCAATCTGCTTTGAACGACGATTACAACAATTTTCAGGAAAAATCAAACACGTACCACATTTCAGAGCCCATAATTGGGAGATTTTTCCCAGACCTTGTGCTTGTACGTTCACTTCGGAGCAGTTTCATTGATTCATTCAGCTCCGCAAAGAAGCGCTGCAACACTTCGCAAGGTTTTGGCGCCTTTTTCCGTCAGTCATGTGATCGCGATCGATTCTTGTTCCCTTTTATCTCGGAGTTTCTCTCCCTTTTTTTCTCTTTCTTGATTTTATAGCAATTAGTGATTGCGTTTTTAATAATAAAAACAATTGTGTACTCGGGCATACCGGATATCAAATAATTATAACCATCTTGGTCATATCCAGCACGCCCTCGTTGTACGCAAATTTGCGTGTAGCCACGCGCGTTTATGACATTGAGGGTGGCGCCATTTTTTCTAAAAATAGCACATTTGTCTTTTTCGATGGGGCCGCGTGGACCCCTCGCTTACGGTCTCCGTCCCCGATTATGGCTCCTGGCAGCACCTAAAGACGTGTTCTTTTCGTCATTTATAACACAATATCTCAAAGCAGAATTTTTAACTTTTCTCAAAATCGCGATATATTGTGCTAGACCGTGTGCCATTTGAATTTATGCATTTAAAAAATGGGGGTCACCGAGCTCATTTAGGAGAAAACGACCATTTATTTCTCTGAAAAGCTCACCTTTCATAGAAAACCTATCGTTCCGAAGGCGCGCGCGCTCGTGCACGCGCTAATCACGCAAGGAATGATGCGCAGAAAGGATGCGTAATGCAATTGAATGGAATCACCTTAAGTGTTTAGTAACCCAGTAATCTCAAAAATTGGAGGCGAAAACTAAAGCCGAAAACAAATACAAATAGTTGAGCAGTTATTACAATTGAAATAGCAGAAATACAGTAAGACGAAAATCCCCTGGAACAGTACTTCTAGAAAACGATTTCATTTCTCAAGATGCGAGTGTAATTTTTTTTTGCTTGGCTAAAAACTCCTAAACTTTCGCAATATTTTTAAGTTGTGCACGAAGTATATTAAAGCTCAGATCGGTGTTCTTGCGGTAAGGGAGGGCGTTTTTGCAAACCTCTGCAGTAAAGAAATAAAATTCAGCCTTTTTCAATGTTTGAAAATGCACTTAACGTATGCGTTTTCAAGCGGGAATAGATTAGTGAAGACAGAACCTGAGTGAGGGATAGCATTTACGATTCATCGATTCACTGTACAAGTTTCTCTCACGTGTGATGATTTTTAATTAATTCGCTTGCATGCTTTCTTGAGTGCAGATATTACGGACGAACAAGGACTCATTACCGATGATATGAGCAATAGCGAAAGCTAGCAGTTGTGGCTTAATGCTTAATATATTACATGGTGTTTTAATCGGGACAATTGAGTAAGGAACAGACAGACAGATGAACGGAAAGACTGACTAACAGACTAAATTAACAGAAAACAAATAATCCACTTTTACTTTTTGTTGCAAATTTAACTGTTCTAGGGCATATTAGAATACACCATAAAAGATATATTTTTAGAGCAGTTTTCAATTTAGTATCGCTCTTTGATTGTTTTAAAAGGAACTCTTGCCATTCTATCAAGGAATTACCGGTTGCATCTTTCGTGGAACGCGCTTTTCCGAGCGTGGTGCCTGTTAGACAATTTGGCTCGATTTCTAAAATACGTAATTAGCTAATTTGTGTTTGTTGTCGCTAGCCGAGGAATTACGATGGTTTTAGTTTTACGACACTCAGATGAATGCTCTTACAACCTTAAACTACTTTAAAGAAATGGTACTAAAAATGTTCTTGATATTAAGCAGTTCTTTTGGCGGGTCTAGCGTCCTTATTTCACGTTAATGGTGTTAAGCTCAGTAAAAGAAAAAAAAAACAAAATAATATCCTCTTTAGTTAAATGTGCATCCTGCCAATGTTGGGTGACAAAAAGTGATTGGCTTGAAAATAACGACGAAGAACGCTTAGGTATACAAGAAAACTGTTCTCGGCCACTTTAAAAAACCTAGATTGCTTAACACTAAGGGTCATTTTTTGTCGTCTTAGGTAAGTGTTCATGTGTAAATTAATGGTCAAAACCTTTTAACATAAGTACAGGAAACAACAACATTTCACAAGCACTTCTCACAGCTGTTTTAAAGAACATATGTTAAGATAAAAATATATATAGATAAACTGTTCTAATTAAGAACTGATTGTTTAGTTTCTTCCACTCCAGGACGGCTAGGTTTTTAAATTACCACAAACAATTGGATTGAAACTCGCGTCTTTAAGGTTAAACAGTAGGAATTAAAAAGAAGCTTCTCGGTTTCTTGCATAACTGATAAATTATGTATGCATCAAACTTTTCATAGCCTAATCCTTTTTGTAAGGACCCTTTTCGCCCTCCCAGACAAATACGACAGACCTCTATTTTTAAAAGTTTAGCAGTTAATAGAAGTGAAGTCGACATCGTACAAAATACAGTAAAGACGTCCCCCCCCTTCCCCCCCTGGACTGCACTTCTAGATAATGATTTCATTTTTCAAGATGCGGGTGTAATTTGTTTTTTGCTTGACTAAAAACTCCTAGATTTTAGCAAAGTTTTTATGCCGTACAAGAATTATATCTAAGGTCGGATCGATGTGCCTCCGAAAACGGAGAGTGTTTTTGAAAAACTCTGCTTTAAGAGATAAAAATCTCCGTTTTTCTTCGTTTGGTAATGCAAACGTATGCGTTTTCAAACGGAAACAGGACAGAACCTGAGTGAGGGATATCATTTATGATTCATCGATTAACTGTACAAATTTCTTCTAGTGTGATGACTTTTTGTCAATTCGCTTGCATACTTCGGGAGTTTGGATAGTGCAGACGAACAATTACTCATTACCGATGAAATGAGTAATAAGCAAAGGCTAGCAGTTGTAGATTGTCGCTTAATATAGTACTTGGTATTTTAATCGGGACAATTGAGTGAAGAACAGACAGACAGATATATGGACAGAAAGACTAACTAACAGACAAAATTAAAGGGGCATGGTCACGCTATTTTAGTTCACTTTAAAAATAAAAAATATGTCCTCACATCAATAAACGCCCAGAAATAATGGTCTAGTTTTGTTACCAAAGACTATATTACTTCACTGAAACTATTTTCTGTCGTCTGTTGCTACGGATGGCACGGATGGAAATGGATTGCAATTTGAAAAAATTAGGCTAAACTTTTCAAATTCTTTCAGCGTGTTGACATTAAATCGATATTAAATGGTCATGGTTTGTTTTCTCTTAATGAAATTAAGTTAATATGTTCCTTTAAATGTTCAAACACAATTGGGCATGGATAAAGTTAGCTACCTATAATTCTAGCACAGTTCTGACCAGAAATCTGCGAAATCCTCGTGACTATGCCCCTTTAACAGAGAACAAATAATGCATTTTACTGTTTACAGCAAATAAACTCTTTCTAGGGCATTTTAGAAGGCATCATAAAAGATCTCTTTTTAGCACTTTTTAGTTTAGGATCGCTCTGTGATTGTTTAAGAAGAAACTCTTGCCATTCTATCAAGGAATAACCGGTTTCGTCTTTGTGGCACGGGCTTTCCCACACTTGGTGAATGTAACATGCTTTTGGTTCCATTTCTGATATATTTAATTAACTAATTTGCGTTTGTTGTCGCTTATAGCAGAGGGATTACGATGGTTTTAGTTTCATGACATGCAGATGACAACTAGCCTTTGAGGGCTACTTTATTTTCTGGCTAGCAGCATTTAAGCATTCTGGTTTCATAAGTTTCGGGCTGCAGTTCTCGTAGGCAGCAAATTTCCTAAGGTGGATCGAATGATTTTAATCTGTAGCACTTGAACCTGGGCGGCGTTAGTTGTCGTCCGCAAAAGTTCTTTCTCTTCTTAAGCCACCTGAACCCCTTCTGGACCCACCTCGTCCATTTCTGTCGCTAACGCGAACATTTCTTTTTTCCTAGTCGTCCACTGGATTCGCTACCTCCCTTTGGTTCGCTCACCTGGTGTTAATTCTGGCATTAAATCTCGTTCGTCGTTGCCGAATTGACCTCGCTTTGCTCTGGAACTGCGTCGTTGGCACTGTCCTGGCCTTCTGCGTCCTCTTCGGCGCCTTCAACGCTGGGCGGATCTTAACTTCCATTTCGAGCTCGTTCAAATCTGTTGTGAAGGAGATAATTCATTAGTTTGTACCTACTGTAGGGATAAAAAAATAAACATGAAAATAATAACGAAGAAATCTTTTTCCTTCAAAAAGGCTTGTCAGTTTTTGTGTCATTTCTGTATGAATGTATTGTTGTAGAGACTTAAATTTCTATCGAAATCTAATTCGTTTGCAGCTTTTCGGCGCTAGTCTGGGTGACCTGGCTTTCTGTATTTGCGTTCTTAAGAGCAAGTCCACGAGAGGTTCACAGATTTTTGGAAATGGTCAGAAATATCCCTATCTCAAACTTTGCCTGCTAAAAGCTTGACATGAGCAGGTAATCAAATCGGTATTATTTTGTCTTCTAATACTAATGTGGTCACGTGACATGCAATCTAAGTTGGACCCCTGGGAGCAATTTTGGCTAAAAAAAGTTTCCAAAATGTACCAACTTTGGATATCTCTTGTCAAAACAGATGTAAGCGAATCATAAATTAAATGATGTTTCTTTACTAAACTGACCTTCTTCGTCATAAAAATAATAATATTTCTTTCAGACTCGTCTTATCAGCTAATGAATAATTTTCAACAGAGAGCGTGGTTTGGCAGATTTGAAAAAGTGCCAATTTTACCAAATTCCAAAGGAATTTTTTCTATGTAGTAGACAAGATCTATGGTTGATCTACATTTCCCAAAAGAGCCAAAGGATTGTACTTAAACATTATCGAAAATTCTTTACGGGCATTTTACTTTTAAGCTTCAATACTGCTTATGCAAAATTGGCATTTTCCTAAAATAGACATATCTGCTGTGGGACAAATGGGTCGCGTTAAATTAGCTTTTAAGACTTTAAAAATCCATAAACCCTGTAAAAAGGTAAAATACAGGCTAACAAAGTATACGATTATCGTTTGAATTATTTCACTGCCGCAGATTTTGCACATAAACGTTTTGCAGCTATTGAAGTCGTCCCTTCCCCACCCCTCCCCCGATATATTTCAGGTAAGTCAGGTGTGTATTATTTAATTTCCAGCAGAAGCTTATTTCAAGCTATTTGAATAGATTCATTTGGCTTTTTGGTGTTGTTTTCAATCATCCAGAATCTAAAATAAATTTATAGGTCGTAAAAAGAGACTGAAATGAGAGAATTGAAGTCGAGAGGTTGCGTTACTGTGCGTGACAAAGAGAACCGTCTTTCTTGTATGGATAACTCGACGGCAGATTTTGAAACTATTTTACAAGGGGAAAATGGAAACCAAATAATTTCACATATTCCACGAGGAACAAGAATTTCCTATACCAGCCTACACTTGAAACATGATGATTCTGTCTCCAGAATACTTTTTGTTAGGGAGTGAAGGGGTTTTGCTGAATGCCTCCGAGGATACTAATGATTAGACACATAATAATAATGATACCTGTTTCACGTAATCAATAAATGATCTGTTGGAGCTGATTTCGTCAGTTAATTAATCTCAAATTATTAGAACCACAAAAGTGGATTAAAAAGCAAACAAGCTACTTTGGACCATCTTAAGTGTAGCTCAAAGGCGAGTACCAATTTCTCCGGGGGTTCCTTTTCCCGTAAGAACTTGTTTACGCATGAAAACACAAGCAAACTAGCACATACCTCAGTGGTAGAGAAGCACCGTCAACTGCAATCTACGTACTTGCTTGGAGAAATCTGTTTGCTACCAGTTACTGCAACTTTTCATCAAGTATCTCAAGATGAATGTTAAATGTTACACATTCACTTGCGAAGTTTTGACTTCCTCTCGCGTAGATACTACATCATGTAAATTTCTCTTCAATTGTACTAGGAGAATTACCAAGTCAGTTTTGCTTTTTTTTTTCCTTTTCAATTGCAAAAGAAACTTGCTGATTGCATAAAAACTAGTAATTTCCCTGCAACAAATGATATTAAAAAGATGGTGAACGTCAAGGAGGGCGCTTAATACTAATTAACAATGTGGGAGGCTTTTACTTTAGATTTAGAAACACATGAGAGCAATTTGCGTTACATATACACAGGGGAAATACTTGAAGTAACTACTGAACAAAGCAGACTGCAAATGCTTATCAGCTGCAGTACAAAATGAAACAATCCCCATGTATTGTCTACTGAAGAGAAACGCTCACTTTATGCCCTCACCCGTGAACGGGAATTGAACCACGTCGTCACATTGCCGGGTAGCTGGTGTTATGCCGCTTACGATTTGAGTTACGAAGCAGGTCATTTGTGAGTTAACTTAAGCCCACGATTTATGATTCTGACAGTTAAGATACCGTATATCCATTCTAAAACCATTCGTGTGCCTGATACCTTTAGGAAAGTTTGAGTAGGGATGTGCTGCCGGTCTTCCAAATCCTGACCCTACTGAAATGATTAATCCTGGCCATGGTAGGCAAATCACGCAATGTCATATCAAATGGTTCTTTTTACGTCAATTCTCTATCTTTTTCTATACATCAGGATAAATATGTATATGCCCTCTACAGCTACACCCAAACCATACCCAACTTCAGTCCAAAAGGCAGCGCCCAAAATCTGGACAATTTTTAGGCAAAATGGCTAAAAAAACATTGCCCTTTTGGGCTGCACATACCCGTTTTCGCGTACAACCCAAGCAAACGGACTCTCAAATAAACATCTTGCTTTGTTAACCGTGTGCCCGTTCCTCCCACGGCCTTCAATGTTTGGCCATTTCTCTTTACAGTAAGCTATACGGGCAAGTTCCTTTTAATAATAATTAATAATAATCTAATAATTAAAATAATTTAGAACTTATACTTACATAGTAATATATTTTTCATAGTATCGCTAAATTTAACATCGCAGTTGCAAGGAATCTGTAGTTTGCTTTCGTCAGTAACTTCAAGTACCTTGACAGTTGAGGCAGATCATCCTTTTTTATCTGGTTCTAAATCTAGAACTAATGTAAAGGCTTCCCATATTGTCAGTGTTAAGCCCCTGCCTTGACGTTGACATTCTTTTTCATCCTATGTGTTGTGAGGGAAATGAAAAATGTTTTCTTTTTTTGAAACAGCAAAATAGTTTCAGCAATTGAAAGAAAAAACGCTTAACTGAATTGAAAATTGCCCTGGTACATTTGGACTGAAATTTACATGAAGTAGTGTCTGTGTGAAGCAAACTCAAACTCAACCAGAGCTAATGGAATTATTTCGGCAGTGAGATAATTCAAACGATAACTGTATAGTTTGATAGCCTGCATTTTACCTTTTTACAGGCTTTATCGTTTTTTTTTAAAGTCTGATTTAACGCAACCCATTTGTTCCTCAGCAGATATGTCTATTTCAGGAAAATGTCAATTTTGCATAAGCTGTATTGAAGCTTAAAAGTAAATTGCCCGCAAAGATTTTTCAATAATGTTTAAGTATAAGTACTATCCTTTGGCTCTTTTGGGAAATGTAGATCAACCATAGATCTTGTCTACTACATAGAAAAAAATTCCTTTGAAATTTGGTAAAATTGGCACTTTTTCAAATCTGCCAAACCACGCTCTCTGTTGAAAATTATTGTTCAGCTGATAAGAAGAGTCTGAAAGAAGTATTAGTATTTTTATGAAGAAGAAGGTCAGTTTAGTAGCGGAGCCAGCGCGCTAGCGCGTCAGCGGAGCTCCATTGCTAAGGAAATTTGGTAACCTGTCAAGCCAAAAAATTTTGGTATTGGCGTAATAGGCACGTGACCGTCCGTCCGTACGTCCGTCCGTCCGCACCAGAGGGCTACCAATACACTTCATACACTGGATATAACCCTGTGCTGAATCCCGTGTGTTTTTGGCGCGAAATCGCATGTTGACCCGCGTTGTAGCAAAACAAGCAAAGACAACAAAAGTCAAAAACAAATTTGTAAATGGAAAAAAAAAGTTCAAAAGAACACTCAGTTGTCTTTTTGGTGGAAGGGGAAAAGTTCAATTTAGGCGAAAGAAATTAGGCCATAAAGTTCAGGCAAAAAGTTCAAATTTGCCTCGTCGGTTCTGTTCAAACTCGGTCAGCACACCGCTTGAGTTCGCAGCTTTTCGCAGCGGTTTCGACGCCAAATATAGCAGAGCTAGTGCTTTTTGGTTTTTTCTGTCCACAGCCATGGTTTTTACGGCGTTTCGAACACATTGTGACAGGAAAGACACCATTATTTTCATGCTGAAAGGCAGCTTGTCACGAAGAAAGAAATAAGTATTAAAATTAACTTCTAAAATAACGATAAATGCCCATGGCGTAGTGGACTAGTCACCGGCATCTCACGCCGACGAGCCGGGTTTTTTAATTTAACGACTTGAATGAGAGTATTTTCACAAATTAATAACTGCCAGCAAAACAAAAAACAGACAAAACAAAAAGGGGGGCTCTGCTTTTAGCCTTGGCTAAATCTATGTATTAACGAAACATCATTTTATTTATGTTTGGCTCACACTTGTTTTGACAAGGGACTCCAAAGTTGGTAAATTTTGGAAAATTTTTGGAGCCAAAATGGCTCCCAGGGGGTCCAAATTAAATTGCCTGTCACGTGACCACATTAGTATTAGAAGTCAAAAAAACGTCGATTTGATTACTTGCTCATGACTAGCTTTCAGCAGGCAAAGTTTGAGATAGGGTTGTTTCTGACCATTTCCAAAAATCTGTGAACCTCTCGTGGACTTGCTCTTAAGAATGCAAATACAGAAAGCCAGGTCACCCAGACTAGCGCCGAAAAGCTGCAAACGAATTAGATTTCGATAGAAATTTAAGTCTCTACAACAATACATTCACACTCTTAAAGGCACAAAAATATTGTTGCGACTTAACTCTGATGTCAGGTTTGCTTTTAAATTGTGTGCAAATATATATATGTTATTCACCGGTCGGGAGTCCGTATAGGGAAAACCTGTACCCGAGGTCTTGAGTACGGCCCAAGGCCGCAGGCCGAGGGCGGTACCCAAGACCTCGGGGACAGTTTTTCCCTGTACGGACCGACCAAGGCCGGTGAAAAACGTGTTTATTTTTTTCTGCAATTTTGGAGATGGGACGAGGCGAATTGGTTTGAGAAATGTTTGTAAACAGTCCTTCTACGTGCGCTAGTTCCCACGATCAAAGTTAAGTTAAAGTTATTAAGCTTACGAAAAAGAGCTGCTAGCAAACCGTAGGGATAAAGGATAGACTAACGATAAAACAGAACTAAAAATATATCACAAAACAACAAGCGTTAAGAACAAACCGCGACGTCTCATAGCAAGAATAAAAAAATAAGCTTTGTCTTGTTGAAAATGAAATCACACGTTTAAATTTGGTTTTCAGTACCGAAAGATCTTTAAAAGAAGTAACATTTTAGTGAAAACTAAGGCTTACACACCACAAATTCCACTGCTTATCTTAGTATTTTAAACATTTTTGTTTGTTCTTGGTCAAGATTTTCGCAAATCGATACTTAGAGAAAACTAAACTGTATAAAAACCTGTTGACATGCTGCAGTTCTTGTCGATCCAAGACACAGCGTTGAGAGGTCTCTTGTTTGACTATTTTAGCTAACAATCATCAGTAACAAAAACACAGGAGTACTCGCCTTTTTGGAGAATAACCAGGCCTTTTATTCCATTGCTGATTTTTCCTTTCACTTTACCACGGTTAGTGAGAGAAAAGTTCCATTAAAAAAAAACACCCAACGTTTTGTTTTGCGGAAGTAAAATGATTTCACTTCAAGTTCTCCGGCGGATTAGAGAGGTCCGTACGCGGGGTCCGGATGGGAAAATCCGGACCGCTGGAGCGCGGGTCATTAACCAATCAGAATCAAGGATTTAGGATTCCGGGCTGCTGATGATGCTTCAGAAAAAAAAATAAAATTTAGGGAAGTTTTTGTGCGGCTCATTTGCCGATGTGATTGTTGGACACAAAACCAAATTGTATCGCAGGAAACGAACTCTCCACATAAAAGTGTGATCTGAACTTATATTCAGGGATACATTCGCATTATGATTTATGTCCAGGCAAAAGACTCTTCAGTTATTTTCAATTCAAAGCCAGAGATGTATTGGTAATTTTTTTCGGCATTGTTAGCTTTTTGTGTCGTAGGACAGTTTCTTTAATTAATATTGCTATACATGCATAACTTCAACTTTATCACCCTTATCTTCGTCCTCAACCATATTCTGGGGTTCTTCTCCTTTGACAGTCTTGATGCTTGGGCAGTGTTGACGATCTTATCAAACTCGAAGTCGTTGCTTTCTTCAGCGTCAAAAAACGCAGCACAATCGCAAAAAAGCGAGGAATAGTGCGGTAAGCAGAACAACACCTGAGGAGCTTAAGGATAATCTCACTTTGAAAATGTGGTTTGTACAATATACGGTTTCCCGGTCTGCGCGACCTAAGCACAGCTTTCACAGAAAAAATGGTGGTTGCTCCTTTTAAAAACGCCTACTTATACCGTTTTCACCAGTTGGAATTGATTACAAGACAGAGTAATGGAGTAATGCAAGATGGCTGAACACAGTTTGCGCACGCTCTATGATTTTTACTGCTGATGTTGGTCGGTGCGTGCACAATTAGCTTTGGAAAAAACAAACATGGCCCCTATGCAGTGATCATTTTAATTTGTTTATTGAGGATCGCGCAAGTTTTATTTTCCGTGTTAATAATCAAATAGTTAGGTGTGAAAACGTTTGTTGTGTTAATGTATAAAAAGCAATACGATTGCAGAAATCCCCTGGCTTTCTAAAAAGTCATTTTTGTGTGTGTGAGCGTCGAGAAACCGTGAAATGAAATGCACATGCAGTTAACTAGAAAATTGTGACTGTATGTTTCATTAGAAATGCCCGATTTGTAAGGAACCTATCATAAGAATTTTATGAAATTTGGCGGAATACCAGTTTAGAATACGCATAAGTCGCCTACCAACAAAATCGAAATCAGTTGACAGAGGACATGCTCACAAAATGTTAAATTGTGAAACACCAAACATCTCTTTGTCTTAATTGCACGAGACCCGTATTAACACTACAAAATGTTTGTAAGTTTCCGAGAGACAAATGATGGGGAAAATATATCTGGATTTTCTGAAAATAAATAAAAAGCATTATTTAACACTAATTTTTTTCTTATCAGCCATGTTGCGATGGTAACGATATTGGGCTCAATTAAAAATATCGAAATATATCCTTTTTGGGCGACAGAAAGTGAGTGGTTTGAAAATAACGACAAATAACGCATAGGTACAAGAAAACTGTGTTCCGCCACCTTCAAAGACATAAATTGATTGGCACTTAAACTCATTTTTTGACGTCTAAAGTAAGTGTTCATGTGTAAAGAATAGTCAAAGCCTTTTAATATAAGTTTGACGCGAGAACAATATACAGGAAACAACAACATTTCTCAAGCACGGCTCACAGCTGTTTAAAAAAAACATATGGTAAGCTTAAAATATAGATAAACTGTTATAATTAAAACTGATTGTTTAGTTTCTTCCACTATCAAGGTAATCAAATCAAATAATACCTTTATTTTTGAACACTGATAAATTCTGACCAATGAAAAAAAGTAGAGTGGGATTTTAACACATTATCTGAACTAGAGAGCCGCTGGGACAGCGCTTGAATGAGTCCCATTTGATCTTAAATGTGTGCAAGAGTCTCTTGCTACAAACATGCGTAGCATGTATTACATGGAAGGAACAAACACTCAGTGTTTCGATTCTATTTCAGAACCATCCTCAGGCAATATCAAATGAGTGTTGCAAAAAAAGTGCATGAGCTAGTAACCCGGTCGTGGGTTCGATTTCCACCTGAGCCACTGAATTGTTTTCAGTGACCAGGATTTGTCAGTATTGCAAAACCGAGGATGGACGCGTAAGATCGATTGGGATTCAAACACGCGTTGTTCCCATCGTAGCTCTGTAGCTCAGATGGTGGAGCAGCGGACTATTAACCCGAAGGTTTTGTGTTCGAATGCCTCCTGAAGCACCCTTTTTTAGTGTTCAGGATTTACCAGTCTTGTCCAGCGATTTATTTATTCTATTCGCACCGTCTTTTGAAGCACTTAAGGCTAAAACAGTAGGAGTTAACGAGAAGTTTATCAGTAGCAGTGAAGATTAAGCTCCGAATTGTCACAATCAGCAGATCTATTCATAAAGGGCCGTGGTGTATACAGCTTACAGATTAACTAGATTTAACACAAAGCCTAACTGTTTACTCTGCCTAACTTAATACTTTAATTGCTTTTGAGAGCTGCTTCCTGTGGATTGAGCGTTGCTTACTTTTAAAATGTCGTTTCATGAACTTCCTTGCACTTATCTTAGTACTTATAGCATTGAATACTAGTTTACGAAATAGATTCTAATATAATAGCAATATAGTAAGAAATATAGCAACTTAGTCTTCTAAGACGTTCTAACATGTTCTTGAGAATATTCTAAAACGTTGATAAAAAAAAACTAGACTTTAAGAAGTTTAAAATAATGCAAAATATAGTAGCTTAAGACAACTAAGTTTTATTTGGTCAAAAAAGTCTGAACGGCCTGATAAGTCCTTGATAAAGGTACTTACGTATTTCTTTTAAAGCAGCTAAAGCAGTGGGTTATTGTAATTGTAATCTTTCTCGATTTCGAATAGCTATAATGACTTTCAACTTAAATCATCAAAGCAAAAAGAAAAATAAATTAAAAATACGGCGGACGATTAATTCTAGAGTTCAGGCATAATCAGTGTTCCTTAAACACTCGGTCGTAAAAGCAAAGTTACACCCCACCATAGCACAAGGGGAGTCTGGGGTGATCGACCCTTCCCCTTGGGTTTTTGTTGTATTACAGTATGTCGGAAATAGTAGAAAGCCTGTGATGTGCCCTACAAGATGAGGTGTATATTATGGGTTGCGGGGCTGCCATCTTGGATTATACCCAGAAATCGTCAGAAAACGGCGGAAATTAAAACCGTTTTGATGCTAGACGTGTAGAATATGTCATGATTAAACACTTTGCCCCCTTTTGTCAACTTTTTTTTACTTTCTCCACTTAAAAAAGGTGAAAACACGTATTTTTTCAAAAAAAGGCTTGGCAACCTACTACTTATGACGACATTTCTCGTAACCATAGCAGCCGATTCTCACGAACTTGTGTCAAAATGTGTCTAAGGATATGCGTACACCTACTCAAAACGGCAAGTGCAGATGAAAAAGTCATCTTGGAAAAGAATCAAGAAAAACCTAATGCAGGATTGGGGATGGTGCCCCCCCCCCCCCCATCTTGTGCGTCCAGGTTTTAATGGCTCCAGCAAAACATGTTCGTTTAACATCTAGTAGACTCGGGCACAACTTTTCCATTTCCGCAACACTTACGTGATGCAAGGTCGTACGAAGTATATCTGCAACAACTTGGAATTAAGCCTCTCTTCATCACGACTTTTCCAGAGCAGCACATCTGCGTCTGTGTATCGTAGGAAACAGATCCACAACACCCAGAACGGTTACCCTTCTTGACCACAACTTTGCCGGAACAGCAGATCTGAGAGTCGAGGCTATATGCAGTAAACTCACAACATCCGGACCGAATTCCTCTCTTTATAGTAAGTCTACCGTAGCAACACATCTGACGCTGGGTATTATAGGAAACAGAGCCACAGCAGCCAGAATAGACACCTTTTTTGGCAAAAAGTCTTCCAGAGCAGCACATATGGGAATTGAGATTATAAGCAACGTCCCTGCAACATGCTGACCTATTTTCTTTCCTTGCAGAAATTCTACGAAAACAACACTTCTGAGTCTCTGTGTCATAGGAAACAGAACCACAGCAGCTAGAACGAACACCTCTCTTGGCCACTACACTGAAGGAGCAGCAGATTTGAGAATCAAGGTTAAAAGCAACGTACCAGCAACATGAGGATCGACTTCCCTTTTTTGGAACAATTCTACCAGAGCAGCACAACTGTGTCTGCGTGTCGTAGACAGCGTTTCTGCAACACCCATATCGAGCACTAGAAACAACTCTTCCAGAGCAGCAGATTTCAGAATCGAGATTGTAAGCACCGTACTTACAACAAAAAGACCGATTTCCCTTTTTTGCAACAATTCTACCAGAACAGCATAGTTGATTTTGGGTGTTGTAGGCAGCATGACCACAACACCTAAAATGAAAACCATTTTCAGCAGGTACTACTCTTCCAGAACAGCAGATTTGAGAATCGCGATTATAAGCGGTGTACCCACAACATCCGGACCACCTTGCAGTTTTTGCAATAACTCTACCTGAACAACACAGCTGAGACTGCGTGTTGAAGGCAACAGATCTGCAACAGCCAGAACGGACACCTCCCTTGGCTACAATCTTAAAGGCGGGGCAACACAAATGTGTCCTCGTGTCATAGGTAGCGATTCCGCAACAGACAGATCGAGCACCAATCTTGAAAACAACCCTTCCAGAACAGCAGATTTGAGAATCGAGATTATAAGCAATGTACCTGCAGCATCGGGATCGAATTCCTTTCCTCGCAGTTATTTTCTCGAAACAACACATCTGAGTCTGTGTATTGTAGGAAACAGATCCACAACAGCGAGACCGAACGCCTCTCTTGGCCACAACTTTGCCGGAGCAGCAGATTTGAGAATCCAGGTCATAAGCTGTGTAACTACAACATCCCGACAGAATTCCTTCCTTCGCGGTGATTCTACCGAAACAACATATCTGAGTCTGTGTATTGTAGGACACGGATCCACAGCAGCGTGAGCGGACACCCTTCTTGGCCACGATTTTGTCGGAGCAGCAGATTTGAGAGTCAGGGCTATAAGCAGTGTACTTACAACATCTGGACCGGCTTTCTAATCTTGTGACAATTTTACCGGAACAACACATATGAGTCTGTGTGTCAAAGGAAACAGATCCACAGCAGCCAGACCGAACACCACTCTTGGCCACAACTTTGCCAGAGCAACAGAGCTGAGAATCAAGGTTATATGCGGTATTCGCACAACATTCGGACCGAATTCCTCTCCTCGCAGTAATTCTACCGAAACAACACATCTGAAGCTCTGTATTGTAGGAAACAGATCCACAGCAGCCAGAACGGACACCTTTTTTGGCCACTACAATGCCAGAACAACACATTTGAGAACTGGGCACTACACTGCCGGAGCAGCAGATTTCAGAATCAAGGTTATAAGCAACGTACCAGCAACACGAAGATCGACTCCCCTTTTTTGGGACAATTCTAGCAGAGCAGCACAACTGTGTCTTCGTGTCGTAGGCAGCAAATCCACAACACGTAGATCGAGCACCAATCTTGGAAACAATTCTCCCAAAACAGCAGATTTCAGAATTGAGTTTATAAGCAGTGTGCCTACAACATGAAGACCGAATTCCTTTTTTGCCAACTATTCTACCAGAGCAGCACAAATGAGTCTCTGTACTGTAGGATGCAGCCCCACAACAGGCAGATCGAACACCACTCTTGGCCACTACTTTGTCAGAGCAGCATATTTGGGAATCAAGGTTATAAGCTGTGGATCTGCAACACCCGGACCGAGATCCGTTCTTGGCATTAATTCTACCAAAACAGCAGAGCTGAGTCTGTGTATTGTAGGCAGCGGAGCCACAACAGCTACTTCGCGCACCCACTCTTCTTACGGATCTTCCCAAACAGCACATGGTGCTGGGAGTTTGATGACAAGGTATTGCCTCTCGACGATACCTCAGTTTTTCAGCGAGTCCTCCTGAGAAAAGAAGTATAATAGGAATCATTAAATGCTTCAGAATTTGCTTAAGAGAAACTATAAATTCACAATTAAGAATAATGGAGTGATTATTGCCTCCTTATAACTCGTACTGCTTTGATTCCTTCGCATAATACTACATACCATGACTTAATATAGGTCGTAACAGAGGGCAAAAAGCATGATTGAGGAAATATAAGTCACGATTCTGCAACTCAGCTGTAACTGATGCTTATGCATCAGAATTATGAGGCATGAAAATTTAATCTGTCTGTCTTATGCGATTTCTCCGGACCTTCATCCAATTCTCCGTTGTTCCGTCAGTCATCTACGAAATCGTGACAAACATGAATGTAAATTATCTAAATTTCATAAGTTTACTGGTGACTCTCGTCATTTTTCCATCGTGTTGTTCTCCCTTCAAAGCGTTGAAAGGACATGTATCGAGTTGTCTCCATTCATATTTAGGTAAAAGGTTTTACACGTACACTTTTTCAACATTAATAAATATAGCTGATAAAGAAGACCCGGTCATGAAATGAAGAAGATGCATAATCCAGCGTGTCGCATTAACGTGGGCAATTAGGGAATTTGAGTTCCCTTCAGACGTCCAGCCCTTTACAGTTCCGGATACTGGTTGAATTGTCTAACCACTAAGCTACATGATGACTTGTGTTAAGCTAGGTCAAATTTAGGTTTACTGTGTGACACGCAACCTGCATATTTTTTAAGATTACCAAAGTCGAAAACGTCATGGGTGGTGACTAATAAAATACATTTTTAGGTCTTTTATGAAAAGAAAAATACACATTCAATTCAGCATCTGAGTCCGTGCTGAATAAAACATCTTTTCGGTCTCAAGAGAGAGCTCAAACATTTCACCTTTACTTTTTATCATCGGACAGGATAGAAGAGAGCGAGGAGTGCTTAGATTTAAATGCTATCGTACATTGCTTAACACTAAATCCAGTACATGGCTGTTTAGCTGTAAAACCAGGGGTGGGTAGGGGGTACGTACTACCCTATGTAAGCTACATAGGCATGTGTCTCACCAAGGGCATGGTTTTGGAGCCGTTATGGTCCGAAACTGTGCTATGGATTTTAACCATTTTGGTCTGAAATTGGGTATGGCTTTGCCTTCTGGTTTGAAATCGGATATGTTTTGTTGACGGAGCTACGAGAGAATGTTTATGGGTTCTAAAATTGGTACAGCTCTTAGGTCTGGAAATAAGCGTAAGTTTTAGAGGCAATGTCTGAACCTGGGAGCGCATGCCCGGCAAAAATTCCTAGGAGACCCTCCCTCCCCTCCCAGGCCCGTTATACTTTATTCAGGGTCCGGCGTTCGGCTGTTTGTCACTTGGTCTTAGTAGTACGTGTTTTTGCAAACAACAAATATCCCATTTGTGTTCCTTGACCTTATAAACAAAGTTGTCAGTCATGTCAAGATATAAAGGTTAGATCTTTAGTAACTGTGCTGTTCACATCCTGTGTCTCCTTCGTCTTACGACCCATCAATGATCATGGTCGAAGCCAGAGAATAATAGCTTGCTGATGTTTTAATGAATCATTATTAAAAATGTGGATTCCTTACTACAGGGGCGAGATGTTGACGGAAAATTAAATCCACCAGTGCTACTTGCGCGAAAATAAACAAAAAAAAAAAGAAAGAAGGATCTTTTTTGTGTGGAATAGGGAAACGCGTTTTGCACGAGTTTCACTAGTAACGAGGTGAAAGTTTCGCGGAGGAAGACATGCCTCACGTTTACACATGTATAGCAGGCATGTATAGAATGTGTGACATTTGTCACTTGCGAAAACATGCAAATGAGTCCAACGTGATAAATTTTTGAAATCGATAATCGTGGTGAGCTGATAGCAATTAGGCCATCAAGCAATCATCGCGTGAACAAGATAAGAAACTCTTGATGAGTAAGATAACCCCCACATACCCCCAACCCCCTCTTCCCCACCTCCGAGAATTCTATCAGCCTGATAAGAGGGATATCTATTTTTTGTGGTTGTCCATTCTCGTCTCAAATTGGATAAAGTTGACAAATCGAATCGAATACAAGCTAAACAAGGCAAACGGTAACAAACCATTGCAAAGGAATGTGGCATACCTATGTTTTGAATACTACTTTCGGTAGTGCTGCCAGCTCTAATTTCATCTTCTCTTAGATCGTCGAAGATTTCATCTTCCCAGTTGCTGATGAGTTCCGCACTTGTTCCGATTTCCTGCGTCCTGATAAATTGCTCGCTGGCGATGTGACTTTCATCGTGGTAAAGGTGTTGATTTCTGTCGTAGTCGAAACATTCCTGGTTTTCATTAGTTTCGTCGTCCTCTCTGGACGATTCTCCAACTGATGAAAGCGACAAACCTTGATCACGGCAACAAATTAACACTATCAGAAGAGCGAAGTGGCAAATCTTTCCTTTCTCTGCCATATTCTGCCGTTGACGAGATAGGTAAGAATTTCAACTCTAGGTAATGTAACGCGTTGTACTGGCCAATGGAAAGTTACGAGGCAACCTCTAAAGTATGAATTGCGTGTTCAGGCTCAGCTAATGATAATAAAGGTTCTCTCTATTTTTTGACAGCAGCTTGTGTATTGAAAAAATCTTGACGTCTAAAGCGGATTGAGTTAAGCGCCGGAAATGTTGAACGTTTTCAGGAAATTGATTGACAAGCTTCCTTGGCCTTATACAGAGACCGCGTTCTGTACCCCATACAAATCATCATACAAATTGTCTAGCAAACATTTTACATGGAATTGTCTAGCATTTCCTTCTGAGCCTGGCAGGGTATCATAATCTGTTCAAATGTCAGAAACTGTTGTCAATTTGAAAGAAGACCGGGTTTAGGCAGGCCATCGCGGTCAAAAGTAGATATCATGACATCACTAATGATATCTCGTGATATCATGATATAACATGATATCACGATATCTTGGCTTAAAGATATTATGGTATTTTCTTTTCCGGAAAGATATCATGACGTCATGATATCTCTCCGGATATCGTGCTACCAGGATATCTTAGATATCATGACGTCATGATATCTTTCCGGAAAAGAAAATAACATAATATCATTAAGCCAAGATATCATGATATCATGTTATATCATGATATCACGAGATATCATTAGTGATATCATGATATCTACTTTTGACCGCGATAGCCCGCCATACGGGTTAGCAGAATAACAAAAAACAACTTTATCAAGTTACGATTAAATAGAAAGTGTTGTGAGACTTTCGGTATTCACGCGGTCATTTAGATTCTCTTTCAAGTGAAAGCGGTCCTTTAACGTAAGTACCAGCACAACTCTAGTAAAGGCGAAATAAAACAAAAAGAAAGGAAAAATAAAAATAGCCGTTTATATGTAAAGGCGAAATAAAACAAAAAGAAAGGAAAAATAAAAATAGCCGTTTATATACGGAGTCTACTGTAGATACAGCGCAACAAATGACGGCGAATTCAAATCTTCTTGTCCCATTCCCGATGATACCAATAAAATTTAATTTAGTTGTTTATGTTGCTAAGAATCGAGTCAAGCAAACGGATTTGGTTCTTTTCAACTGCAAGAGACTCACTTAAGACTTACGGTCGGAGGTATCTTATAATCAACCGCGGGCAACCACAATATTCTACCTTGTGGCACTAAATTTTTGCGGTTCCTAACTTTTTTTGCGATTTTTGTGGGTCTTTTCACGATCCGCCAAAAAAAAAGTTACCGCAAAAATTTGCTTCGCAAAAATTTACCCCACTGTCGAAATTAATTTTACACTTTCCACATGTAGAGTAAACCCGTGTTGGTGCCCATTTACTGAAGACGTCCCTGTCGTTTAGGAAAAACAAACAAACAAAACAACAAAAAACTGGAAACAAAATATCCAGAAATAAAAAGATGAAATTGCAATCGGTACACTACAGGAAATTAACTGCCAAAGGCCTTACAGAAAAGAATCGTCTGAAGGTACTCCATCGATTAATTGATGAACGTGTTTTTCATTTGTGTGATGTTTTACCCGCGTTTTAGCCTGCTTGCAGGCGGTTACTGGGTGTTTTTATCGCGGAAAACCCGGTCCGTTCGCTAATCGGGCGCCATCTTGGATTTTTAAGACGCGCGGTCCCGGGGACGAGCGGGCGAGCGCAAAAATCGAGGGAGAGGGGAGGGGGAGAGAAGAGAAAAACCGCCTGCTGGAAGACTAGGGCTTTCTCTGGACAAAATTTGAATCCCGTCCACCAGCAGACGGGGTTTCTGATTGGTCAGGAAACAATAGCTAGGCTATGATACTACAGAGCAGTCTCTTTAGAATTTGTCACACATTCTAGAATCATGGCGGACTTGAAAGAAGTAGTAAGCAAAGCGTTATCATTCTTGGATTCCAAGGGGAAAACGATCGTTTTAAAGGCCGAACAGGAAAAGGCTTTGTACAGCCTACTTGAAGGAAACTATGTTTTGGCAGTTTTGCCAACAGGTTTTGGAAAAGCCATGAGTTTTACGATGAATATCGCCGCTCAACAGCATAATCACCAACCAAATCGCTGATCTAGAAGGATTATGCAAAGCCGCAGAGCTTAAATGGAATACTGAAAGACCCGCCACATTTTATCTACGCTTCGGCCGAGAAAGTCCTTGAAGAACGCTTCCTTCGTGCCCTCAAAGATTTCAGTTCTGAACTACACAAGCGCATACCATTGATTGTCGTAGACGAATCACACACAGTGGAAACGTGGATGGGAAAAAGGTATTTTTGTGCAATCATTTCTCGTAGACGGCTACAAGCTAAGGAAAGCTACCGATCACCGAGTAACCTAGCTAGCTATTTTTTTTTCTTCTCATGTCTACAACAAAAGGAATAATAAAAACTTACTAAATTCACGTCTAAAATTCGAAAGAAATTCGGTTTCTGACAAGCATTGCTCGGTCTTTGCTATACATTTTCCTTTATAACCAGCAAAGAAAGAAATTTGGTTAGGGACAAGCATTGGCCTTGCTCGGTCTTTGCTATACATTTTCCTTTATAACCAGCAAACACGAAGTTTTGAATTTGAGGTCAGGTTGACTACTTGCAATACATAAATAGTTAAGATATAGATTCTGTAGACATGAACATTTTTATGTATAAATTAGCAACAGAACCAATAATGCAGTAAAAGTAGCATGATATTATCCCCATTGTATAAGCCCAATGAAGAAATGAAGGGATGAGAAATGTAATATCACTTACCTCGCTCCGTTTCGGCGGTCTTCTTGTCGCTCGCCTCGGCGTTTGCCCTGTCGTTTTCTTCCACCGATTTCAGCCGCTTGTAGAAACAATACGTGTTCCTCAAATTCCTACCGCATGGCTTGCAAATTCTATCGGATAATTTATCTGATTTTGCCACATTGAAACCGAGCTCAGCGCATAACTGGCTCGAACTTTTGTTCTCGAGACCTCGAAATTCTGGTTTGTCGCTGTACTCTTTCCTCTTCGAGATTGTAAATATATTTTCAGTAGAAATATACGCAACTCTTCCGTATCTAATAACTAGCTTGGTTCTGCAAAATCTACACTGTTCCTTCGGATTTTCGCGGCTTGCGTTAGCTGATTTTTTCGGTGTTTCACGTAGCTCCATTCTCCACGACAAAAAAGTTCCACGTGAGTTTGACAACTTCAAACCACGCGGATTTGTTTTGGTCGAAGCGCTTGACAGTTTAAAAACAATCGGGCCTTTACTTGATTTTGATTGGTCCATAGCGAGTGCGTGACATGTCACCGTAAGCGTCATGGTCAATGGGTTGAGGCTCATAGGGGGATAGTTATCCAATAGGCGTTCATTCTTTTCGCACCTCCCGCCCCCCTTCCCCCGCGTCGCCTCTTTGTCAACTATCGCTCGCCCCGCTCCTCCGCGTCGCGTATTTTCCAAAATGGTGGTCAAGATAGCGAACTCCGGGTTTTCTCGCCGAAGAAAAACTCCAACGCCTACAGGTAGGCTACCTGCGTTTCGATCGCATGTACTCATTATATATATATGAGGCCTGACAACACAAAAAGGGTCTTAGGCCATTCCACACGAGTGTTGAAAAAATGAAAATTTTCTATCCGGTGACTACAGAATACAATTTATGCCATTCAACAGTATAAATATCCTTCTGTTCAAACTTGTATGTTTGGTTAAAACTGTTGCCATGGTGACTCCACAGGGGGCTCTTGCATTATGACATTGAAGAAGGTAGATGAGACTGTTGACAAAAGCTGAAGCTTCATGTTGAATGTATCAAGAGACCAGGAAAAAATCCAGCACATCAGTGCTGATATTCTAGCAGCCTTTAATCCCCGTTTAGTCAAAATTCCAGCTTTTGACTACTGCTACCAGATTTTTAACTTGTTAAAAACTGTAACGGCACCATGTAATATCCGTATATGTAGCAAAATGGCAATTTCTGATCTTAATCTGGTGGTTATATTACTTCTGCTGCTCTTATAGTTTGTTAGCAGCTTCATTTAAGTCGTTCTTATTTTACTTTAATTAACTTCTTTATTTAAAAAAACAGGATGTAAGGGTGCAAAAGAGATAATGATTTATTAGTTTCTGTTCTGGAGGGGAAATTTGGTTGCTAAGGGGAATGCTGCTACAGGGAGAAAAAGTGTCTGAGGAATATTAATTTTAACTTAAATGGCTGGCAAAAGAAATCATTTTCTATTACAATTTTAAAGCCTTTTCTTATAGCGGAGCCAGCGCGCTAGCGCGTCAGCGGAGCTCCATTGCTAAGGAAATTTGGTAGTCTATGAAGCCAAAAAATTTTGGTAGTGACGTAGTAGTCACGTGACCGTCCGTCCGTACATCCGTCCGTACGTCCGTCCGTCCGCACCACAGGGCTACCAATACACTTCCTACACTGGATATAACCCTGTGCTGAATCCCGTGTGTTTTCAGCGCGAAATCGCATGTTGACCCGCGTTGTAGCAAACCAAGCAAAGACAACAAAAGTCAAAAACAAATTTGTTAATGAAAAAAAAAAGTTCAAAAGAACACTCAGTTGTCTTTTTGGTGGAAGGGGAAAAGTTCAATCTAGGCGAAAGAAACTCGGCGATAAAGTTCAGGCAAAAAGTTCAAATTTGCCTCGTCGGTTCTGTTCAAACTCGGTCGGCACACCGCTTGAGTTCGCAGCTTTTCGCAGCGGTTTCGACGCCAAATATAGCAGAGCTAGTGCTTTTTGGTTTTTTCTGTCCACAACCATGGTTTTTACGGCGTTTCGAACACATTTTGCCAGGAAAAACACCAGCATTTTCATGCTGATAGGCAGCTTGTCACGAAGAAAGAAATAAGTATTAAAATTAAGTACTGAAACAGTGTCTAACGCCCGTGGCCTTGTGGATTACTTACCGGCACCTCACGCCGACTAGCCGGGTTCGACGCTCAGCGGGAGCAAGAATTTTTTTCTTTTTTTCTTTGTTTTTTTTTTTTTTTTTTAATAAAACGACTTGGATGAGAGTATTTTCACAAATTAATAACTGCCAGCAAAAACAAAACAAAAGCAAAAAACAGACAAAACAAAAAGGTGGGCTCCGCTTTTAGGCTTGGCTAAATCTATATATTATCACATCTGCATATGCACCGTGATGGTACATTTGCACTATTGCGATACCTTCGCAATACTGTAGAAAGACCCCTGTCTAACTTAGATTAGGGACTCACCATGCAGTTTTAGATAAGACTTAATGCCTAAATTTTTTGGAGGTTGACACGGCCTCCATGAGGAACATTGGCTGGCACCCATTCTGAGCTGTTTTCCATTGGTCTTTCAGGTGAGAATGACAGAGAACTTGATGCTCAATGAAAATCCTTGTATTAGCTTAGATTTCTTGTCAGACTGAAGGCAACTAAACATGTTCTTGCTGTTGTTAAATGTCACTATTCTCACAAGTGAAACACTTTCAGGTGTTTTTAACCTTAAAAGGGTATCACGCTCTCATATGGACAGAAATTTTTACATTCGATTTTGTTTCACGGGATTGGGGTGAACAACAACAACAACAACAACAACAAGCTTTATTTGCATGACTGTAAATTTGTTACAATATCGCAAAAGCGTACAACTTATTAAGAGGCTGTCTCCCTAAGAGTGTTCCACTCGATCTCGGACTCAAAAATAGATTTCCTTCAAATTTCTACCACAAATACTACTATCTATCCCTACTACTAAAATGCAATTGAAATGATCCAAAAGTTTATTTTGCTCCGGTTTGAGGATTTGATTGTCAGTATACCGTAAGTGACTAAAATTTAGCTATTGTGGGCGCCGTAGTACGGGGTTTTTCAATTATCGCTTAAAAAGACTTCGCACCATCACAACCTTCAAATTTACACCCATTTGATAGCTTATTACTTCTTTTTACCGCTCCTGTGTCATTTGGACATTTTCCCGATCGAAATCGTATGAAACTGAAAATGATAAATGAACTAATTGAATAAGTCACTCGAACCACAGGTAACCAAAGCGTAATATGAGAGTTTGTATGGAGCTGAAATTCGATCGAAAATAATCGGCGGTTTTCCGCCGAAAATACATTAAAATCAAAAGAAAGTTTAAAACACCTTACCTGTTGTGTGTTTGCTGTGTTTTTATCGCTTTTCCGAGCTTCCGGAGGCCGTTTTGGGCGATTTTCTGCTTAACGGTCGACGCGACGGCATGTCACGTACTAAAGACAGCTAAAGGTAGGAAAACGGGAATTCAAATTTGCCAACCGACGTTCGAGGTCCTGATCAAAATACCCGCTAAAAATCGATTCAATCTTAAGTCAGAGCTTTAAAACCACAACACATTTCAAAGAGGATGAATCTCCTACCTTTCTACGTGATTCAATCGTCAATTAGTTTATCTCTCGAAGTACAGCCCTGCATTAAAAATGAACTAACTTTTCGAAATCGCCGCCATCACGGGCTTGTAAGGAAAAGAGGGTCAAAACTAACGGTCAAGCCTGGGACAAAGCGCCAAATTTCGCTCCACCGGGGGACGACTTGAGTGACTTCTATGTCGGCAAATGCCAAACTCACCCTCTCTCTGGTAAGTCAAGTTTTATACCTGAATGCGACCCGCGCACGATTTCCCGCCGAAATTTGAGAGGTACAACACTTGATTTACCGGAGAGGGGGTGAGTTTGGCATTTGGCGACATAGAAGTCACTCATGTCGTCCCCCGGTGGAGCGAAATTTGGCGCTTTGTCCCAGGCTTGACCGTTAGTTTTGACCCTCTTTTCCTTACAAGCCCGTGATGGCGGCGATTTCGAAAAGTTAGTTCATTTTTAATGCAGGGCTGTACTTCGAGAGATAAACTAATTGACGATTGAATCACATAGAAAGGTAGGAGATTCATCCTCTTTGAAATGTGTTGTGGTTTTAAAGCTCTGACTTAAGACTGAATCGATTTTTAGCGGGTATTTTGATCAGGACCTCGAACGTCGGTTGGCAAATTTGAATTCCCGTTTTCCTACCTTTAGCTGTCTTTAGTACGTGACATGCCGTCGCGTCGACCGTTAAGCAGAAAATCGCCCAAAACGGCCTCCGGAAGCTCGGAAAAGCGATAAAAACACAGCAAACACACAACAGGTAAGGTTTTTTAAACTTTCTTTTGATTTTAATGTATTTTCGGCGGAAAACCGCCGATTTTTTCGATCGAATTTCAGCTCCATACAAACTCTCATATTACGCTTTGGTTACCTGTGCTCGAACTGGATGAAATAATGCGTTTGAAACATGCCAAAATTCTCAATTGAGGCACTTAGGCCAGACATAAAAACCCGTTCTAGGCATAGACTAAGCACTGTTTCCTAGAATTATGCAATAAAACTTGCGGCAGAATGCGACTGTGAGAAATTGTGTCGAAGTTTAGTAAACCATTTTCGCCAATGGTGTCTTGCGTGACATAGACTCCTATTCCGGTCGGAAGACTTGTTGTCTTATTATGGTCGCTTAATTTATCAATATTAAAAAATTCTACCCAAATGAGGGGAAATCTGATTACATTTCTACAAACAACGGCCTTTTCTTTCTCATGTTGCTATATGAACATCTATTCTTACGCTCCTTGACCTGAGAAATCACCTCATTTGACGCCTACCTTGTTATTTAAAACTCTTTCCGTCGAACGCTTTGGCGGTTCATAAAATGTGCAACGTACAGTCTTTTTGTTCATCACAAGATACGAATAGGACACAGTAGAGATTTATGAGGAAGGTACCGAGATCCAGTCGCTATATTTCTGGAGAACAACCGATGAATTAAATGTTTCACGACTTGTGTTACAAAATATAAACAGGCCAGTAAAAATCGCATTTCCGGATTGCGGACAAAGGACTTCGGATTATGGAATACAAACTTGTAACAGGGGACTGGGTGTATAACGGACTAGCGTAAATATTACTCTGTTACAATCGATTTCACTCAAGGTTTTCAATCTGTGAACTTAGCAACGTCATTCCGCCAGTATGGAATTGATATGAGAATGGAAAAAAGCTCTGGTGTTCAAAACTTTTCAGAAAAATCGAATGATTTCGCAGAGCAGTGGTCTCGAGCAGTATAAACTTTGTGGTTCTCAGGATGCAAGCGTTATGCATTTCGAGTCAATTCGTCCGGCAGTATTAGTACGAATCATTTAAGCTAGCGAGAATTTTATATTGTGGAACCGAGTGAGTATATAAAAAGTATATTCTAACTCGAAGTCCATATTGAGCCGCACGCACGCGAAGTCTCCGTCCGCCTCGAGGAATGCAGTAAGCTGATGCAAAAAGCACAGACGCAAAACGTATCCCATATGACCGAAACTGCACAAGCGAAAACAGCCCGTGATTTCTTGCGAGCTGGTAGGGCGAAACGGACAAAACTGGCAAACTGCAAACTAGGGAATAAGCTTGAAAATTAGGGAGGTTCGCGCACAAGCAAAGAGCCTTATTCGCTTATCAGGCAACGACATTACACGACAACATCTCAAAGAAAAAACGAAAGCTTTGATAAACACTGGCCTAAATCATTGCCGCATGGAGATAAACTATTAATATCATTTGGATATTGCGTCGCATCTGCGGCTGTTAAGACATACCCCTCCCCACCCCTTTCAGGGCCACTCCCTTGTAGAGTTTAAAAGGCACGAGTCGCTAAATAAGTGATTCAGCCGTCATGACCTCTGTCTTCATTGGGGTTCCTTTTACTGGAGCTGGTTTCACTTAGTCAAGCAAAGTTATTTCCTTTCTACTACGTACGGGGCTTAGAGTGTCGCAGGCTAGAACAGCTGCAGGTGGTTTCCAGGACCTAGTGGCTCCTCCCTGTGCGAGCTTCAGTCTACCCCGCCCTTCCTAAACTAAGTACAGTTTGCGCGTCTAAAATGTGACTTTAGACTTTTTGTCGTACTACAACTTGAAGTGCTGTAATGTTCGTTCGTGCGATCAACATGAACACTTTAGAACATACATTCTGAAGGATGAGGGAGGGTGAAAAAAGGACAAAATTTAAACTATAAATTGATCTTGAATCCTGACCACAAGACCACGGCAAAGTTGGACCCAGATCAAGTTCAAGCAAATAGCATACGTAATGCACGAAATGAAAGGAACGAAAGGCTGTTTGAAAGAGAAGAATGGCTCAGAAAAACCCAGATTACCAGCTTCTTTTCACGTTTAGCTTCACAACAGAAGTCCCGCGGCCAGGATGCTAGCACTGCATCAACGGATGCGACAGCGCGGCCAGAAGAAGATGAAAATCAAGATATTGAGACCGTCAATTCTGGTATGAGACTGCTGCGCTTTGGTGGACGATATAAATGAAGAAATCGGGCACACAAATCCCATAGTTTTGACGCCTATGATTTTTGTGACTATTATAAGAACGGAAAAATAGGCATATTCAGTGTCGCCATGCTAAAAACAATACTTCACCATTTTGAGGTTCTTTTTCGAGCAAAAGATCGAAATGCGGCTTGATTCGTTTGGTGAAAGACGTTATTCACGAGTGTCGGTGTTGTAAATAAAATGATGCTTAATTATGATCCTGGGACGTAGAAGAGGGAGGAGGCCTGCAGGCTATCAATTTCTTCAAAATGGATTTTTTGTCAGCACCTGCTGTTTTCAGAAGCTTTACGCATGTGTCCGTTAGCCACATTATGGCAAAGTTTGATATAAAATGCATGTTTTTCAACTTTTTTCGGTGAGAAAGTATAAGATATCGACAAACAGCATATCTCCTACTTTACGCGTCTAGCATGAAAAATTTTCAATTTCGACTGTTTTTATATGATAATATCTACTTTCTACCTCATCTCGTAGAGCACATTAAGGCTATCTTCAAAAGGCGAAAGTTTTTGGGGAATGTTGTAACAAAACGAAATCCAAGAGTCCATCAACCCCATCCCTTGAATCACAGTGGGGGAATGAGATTGCTTGTACGTATGAGGGTTAACGCCGACAGAAAAAAATAGCCTAAAGGAATGCGGGAAGCTGAGGCAAAAAGCACACACCCAAAACATACTCCCATATTATAGAAACAACACAAGCGAAAACAGCCTGCTATTTCTTGCTGGTTGGGCGTAACGGACAGGCACAAATGGAATGAGCTTGAAAATTACAAGTAAGGATAAGGGAGGCTCGCGCACAAGCAAAGAGCCTCTTTCGCGTGTCAGGCAGGCATCGATATTTCACAAGAAAGTCTCGAAGAAAAAAAAAAGAAAAAGGTTTGGTGAATACTGACCTTGATCATTGACGCACGTGGGTAAATTATTAACGTCATTTGGATATTGCGTCGCATCTGCGCCTACCAGGACATGACTTTACTCCGCCCTTCCCCTCCCCTTTCATGGCCACTCCCTTATTGACTTTGAAAGGGGAAAGCCGCTGGATGAGGAATTTAGCCATTATGGCCTCTGTCTTCTACAGGGTTTCTTTATTTAGAGCTGGTTTCAGTTAGTCAAGCAAAGTTATGTCCTTTGGCTCCTGGTACGGGGCTCAGAGTGTCGCAGGGTAGACCAGCAGAGATGGTTTCCGGGACCTTATGGCTCCTCCCTGCTCCAGCTTCAGTTAGTACACCACCCTTCCTAAAATAAGTGCAGTTTGCGCGTCTAAAGATGTGTCTTAACACCTTTTGTTGTACTATAACTTGAACTCTTGTAACCTTTGTTCGTGCAATCAGAATAAACCATTTAGAAAATACATTCTAAGGGTGGGGGAGGGTGGAAAAGGACAAAATTTTAAATATAAATTAATAGTAGTAATGTGCTCTCATCTGGCAGGTAATGCTGGCTTCTGATTGGTCGAGAGCAAAAAAAGACGTCACGACCGTTACCGGAAGTCACATGACCGGAAGTGACTGGAAATGGGGAGGTCACGTGTTTTGGGATGGGAAACCGCTGACCAGGGGTGAAAAAGGGATCGTGGGCTCAGGGAAACGGAAGTCACGTGTTTTGGGATGGGAAACCGCTGACCAGTGGTAAAAAAGGATCGTGGGCTCAGGGAATCGGAAGTCACGTGTTTTGGGATGGGAAACCGCTGAGCAGTTGGAAAAAGGGATCGTGGGCTCAGGGTGGGGCAAAACCGCGGAGGAACGCGGGTTCAAAGTCCAAAGTCCAAGTCGGGCATTGGGGGTAGGTATAAAAAGAGAACCGCATGGGTGAGGTGATAGTCATGAGTTTTTACATCACCCTCCTCAGTGATCAAGCGCAAGGCACGGGGCAAAAATTTACGGCTCGACTGCCTCGTTCCCATTATTTGGTGGAAGATGATTGGGAAGTGGCCTTGGTTCATATCTCACATCCGGGTTTATATCAACCATTGGAAGATCAAACCAAACAGAATTGGACGCAAGAAGATAGTGCAAAACATTGGATGAAAACAGATATCAAATACATACCAAAACGTGCTGATGGAACGGCACCACTTAAAGTCACCAAACAAATCCATTTACCGCCAGGGTATTACCCCAATTTGAAAGAAGCATGGATTGCCATCGCCTACGAAATGGAAAAACAACACATGGAAGTCATGATGGATATTGCCAAAATGAACGTGGACGATCAAGCGAAACGACAACAACTAGCCGCTCTCAACCTGGCTCAACCCTATGTGAAAATCACCAATACGGGCATCGCCTCCGAATTAGATTCCCTGTATGTACTCATACCGACCAACATGGCATTTGAAATGGAATGGAAATTGGCTGGCCTGATGGGACTGGTGAAAGATGGAACGCCAACGTAACGCATCGTCCAAGAAAAGAATTATCTGGTGAAACATATCGTGGATTACGACGATCGCCATAAATGGGAAGCAACGGTCGGTCCTCCCGCCAAATATCCACCTTTGGGTCATGTCTCCGTCAGCTTTACCCACCCCGATTTCGAGTATGAGTTGTTCTTGGGTCCGAATCTGAGTCGACAACCCTTTCCCACCACCCCAACGGTCAAACAGCAACAAGGACAACAACAACTGATGATTTACACGGATCTCGTCGCACCGAGCATTGTTGGAAATCACGAAAAAGGGTTTTTACGTACCTTGGATGCCGGCAATACCGATCATCAATTTGATACCACGGAACGGATGTATTTTCCTCTTGGCCAAACCATCTTTGAAAGCATTGCCATGGACATTCAAACAGCCGACGGACGGCCGGCTCCCTTCAAACAAGGCCGAACCATTGTCACCCTTCAACTCTTCAGAAAAAGTCAACGAACATGAACAGACTAACTACTTAGATTGAAAGAGATGAGGGAAAAAAAAGGCTTACCGCGATCCGTAGCTGTTGCTTGTCTTGCTCGCTTGCTTGGTTGCTGACTTGGGAGTGAAAAAACGGGGAGCAGAGGCGGTTTTTTATAGAGATCCACGCGAAGCATGCTGGGGCCAAACTAGGAAGGGGGTGGGTGACCCCCCCTCACCCCTCCCTAGTTTTGGCCCATGAGGCTTTGCAGGGAAGGACCCAGAGACTATAAAACAGATCGAACCTCGGCGGTGAGTCATCTCAAGATGGTCTCTCGTCAAGACGACTTACTCCAAGAGTTTGAAGAATTTGAAGCGGATCTCCCATTTTACTGTTATGTAGTGAATCATTTAATAAAGATCACACTTTAACCAATCACCAAGCAGGGCACCAGGTGCCCCTGGGAGGGGTGGGAAGGGGGTGGGGGGACCCCCCTCCCCCCTCCCTAGTTTGGTCCCATCATGCTTTGCGTTTTGGAGGGTATAAAACCCTGAGAGGCCCCGGGACGTCACTCCTAGCTTTCAGTTCGTGCTGCCTTGACTTATGTCAGTTGAGGGAACAAAAAATGGTGAAAACGAGAAGGCCCTTGGGCTCCTTAGCCAGTGCTGTGAACGTTGGAGGTGAAGACGTATTGAGGACACGCGTGCCAAGAGAGAGAACTCATGTGGAACGTCAGGCCGAACGCATGTACGAGCGAGGAGAAGAAACATGGCGGCGCCTCACCCGACAGCGCGTGGCGGCAATTTTGGAGCTGTTTTTACTGGCCATGGTCCGGACAGAAAATGGCCACCGATCGGGGCAGCCGGAGCCACAGAGTGTGGAGATGTTGCTTGGGACCCTAGTCCGTCGGATCATTCCGTGGGTGGTTCAGCACCGCGTGTGGTCGAACTAGGAGCGTCGGTGGCCTATGTCACTTGAATATTTTCGAAAACTGGACAATGATCTGGCCAATTATCTGCCGAGTATTCATACGGGTCACCAATGGCAAAGGATTCGAAGATATTTCAGTGACATGGAGCGGGTGCGGGAGGAGCGGCAGCGGGAGGAGCAGGAGAGGAGGCAGAGGGAAGTGAGACTCAATCAAGTGCGACGTGTTTTGTTTTTGTAAATAGACTTGAACATTTTTATTTGTTTTTATTGTGAGTCAAGAACCAGAGGACATTTGTAAAGTGACGTTTTTTATTTTTTAATTAAAAGAGTTGATGTTTTTTACAAAGTGTTGTCCGTGTTCTTGCCACGCGGGTGGGGCGCGCCTATTTGCAATTGAAAAAGCTAATCTACAATTGAAAACTAAAAACTAAAAATGGCTATGTACAGATTGAAAAATTAAAAACTAAAACATTACAAATGAAAGTCTTCGAGCTCCAGGCGTAATTGATCAATGTTCTCGGGTAGACAGAACGTGCGGTTGAATAAGGCTTGAATTTCTGCTCGGGTTTGGTCGTCCACATCCCGGGATCCCACGATAGCACTGCGTTGATGAAGGGTGGGCTTTTTGGGTCCCCAAGGGACAAATTGACTGCCTGTGACCAGGGTGGCGGCATTCTCGTTGACTTGGTAATAATGGTCCGAGCGGTACCACGTTTGACTGGGGATGTCAAAGAGATAGACGGGTTTGCCTTGATCCATGGCCAATTGCACGGTCCAACCGGTGCCCCCTTTCACGCGTTTCTTATCCTGTTCCAAGATGGCAAAGGCATAGAGGGTATGGGCTTTCTTGGCAATTTGATAATTGCGTTGCAGCAGTTGCAGGATGTAAAAATGACTGGGCATTCGTTTCCCTAGTTTCTCCGCCGCCTGGTGAAGATGAGGGTTGGCCAGCATCCAGACTTCCACGGTGGAAGGGGTGATGAAAGTGACTCGAGGATGGTTCGGGGGCACCAGGACTTCTACTTGCATCCCAAACTGTTTACCCAGTTGTTCCACTAAGTCATCGGTGCCTCTGGCTCCCCTGGTGTACACCACATGGCCATGACCCATTTGGAGTTCCAAAGCCTCGAGATCTTGTTCTCCGATCATGTCGATGTCGGGTGGCATTGCTTTGAGAATGACGACTCAGGGACCAAGGGACCCTCTTGGGAAGACAAGAGGTCCTTATTTGGATAGAAAAAAGCTGACCAATGAGAACACGAGAGCTCCTTATAGGGTCATGAGAAGCTGACCAATCGCATCAAGGGTCCAAGGTATAAAAAGGCATGGGGTGGGTGAAAATCTTGAGCAGGATGTCCGTCGATCGGAAGAGAAAGCAAAGCGTACATCCTTTGGGGAAGAAGAAAAAGAAAGAGAATGTGGACTTTGATCCGGTGGTGCGCGAGGTGGTGGAAGACACCTGAGCTGCGGTGGAAGACATGATGAAAGAATTGAATGACATGGTGGAGCAATCGACACCACCTCAGTTCACTCTGACGACCGGGTATGACAACAGTGAAAGAAAGTCGGGGGACTATATGGTATGTCCTTGCCATGACGTGCGTTTGGAGGCACGAGAATCTCAAAAGGGATGGCCTTATGTGAAATGTCCCATGCAACCGTGTTTGCTGTTTTGTGGGCAAGATCAAGCTCTGGAGTATATGAAAGCGGTGTATAGTCAACCTCATCCAGAAGTGCTGGACATGTGGACTTGTTTGCAATGCTTTTGCCGTGAACCCGCCACGTTGCAACAGAGTCATTCCACCCAGAACCCCGATCGCTTGTTTCTGAATTGTTCCAAGAAAAAGTGTGGCTTCTTCCGGTGGGCCGATCAACCCTTGGGTCCCAAGTACTGGAGTTGGTTTCATGACCATCCCCCCAAAAAAGCCGATCCACTCGCTGAACCATCCAGCCGTGATGCTCAAGGATATCCCAAACGTGGCGTGGACATCCCTGGCCCACCCCCTCGAGTCAGAAGCAAAGAGGACGTGGATCGGCCCCTGACAGACTATGAGAAACAGTTGTTGCGAGAGATTCAAGAGCTCAAGAACCGTCAAGAAATGATGGTGGCTCCAGCGCCACCACCCCCCAAGTACAGTGATAGTGTCGAGAACTGGCAGAAAGGTTTAGAGAGTGTCGCGTATGACGGTCTCTTTTAAATGAGAGAACGAATAAAATTGTTTTTTATCAATGTGACCATGGAGTCTGTGTGTTATGCGTGGGATTCTGTCTTGTCTCTGGTGCAATGGCAATGCCATCAATCCCTTTGCCAAGTCTTGTATGATCATCAACCCGGGGCCAAGATCCCCATTCCCCCATGTCCCGAGGACACGCATCCTCTCCAGATCTTTGAAGAAACCCATGTCGAGCGCAACTTGTATCGATGGATCGTGTTTGTCTTATGGTTAAAAGCTCACCCCAACGCATGGCGATGGTATCGAATCATTCAAAAGGCGCATCCCGACACCGTCCTCACCATACCAACCTCATGGGATGAATGCCAGAACGTATGGCCCCTCGAAAGAAAAACACACAATCATGGGAGAGCCGTTACCACGATCCTCGAGCCCCCGGCAGTTTAGGAGGCGTGCAACGGTTTGCCAAAGCCCATCGTCTCCCTTTGAAAAAAGCCCAACGGGTCTTGGAACGGGATTTGGCCTACACGTTACATAAACCTCGAAGTCGTCGTTTTGCGACTGTCCCCGTGATCGTAGGAGGTTTAGATGATCAATGGGTCGCAGATTTAGTGGAAGTGCAACCGTTGGCCAAGTATAATCGGGGTATACGATACTTGTTGACGGTCTTGGATGTCTTGTCGAAATACGCCTGGGTGCAACCCTTGAAAGACAAAACCGGGGCGGCCCTAGTGAAAGCCTTTGACAAGATTTTGAAAGGACGACGTCACCCCAATCGATTGCAAACGGATCGAGGGAAAGAATTTTATAACCGGACGTTTCAACGATGGCTTGACGAGCAAGGCATTCAACATTTTTCCACCGAAGGGGATGCGAAAGCCAGTGTCGTGGAACGATTTAATCGCACCTTGAAAGAACGGTTGTATCGTTATTTCACGGCTGCCAACACCTTACGCTTTGACGATGTCTTACCCGAGTTGGTGCAAGGCTATAATGCCACCCGTCATCGAAGTATTGGTATGGCCCCTCAAGACGTGACGTGGGACAACGAAGAAGCGGTGTGGAAACGATTGTATGCCAAACGATTGAAAGGCCAGAAAAAACCTAAATTCAAAGTAGGCGATCGTGTACGTCTCAACAAGATTCACCGACCATTTGAAAAAGGCTATCTACCCGGTTGGACCGAAGAAGTGTTTGTCGTGCATCGTGTGGTCCCAGGCCCCGTGCCCACGTATAAGATTCACGAATGGGATGATACCCCCGTCCAAGGCACGTTTTATGAAGAGGATTTACAAAAAGTTCATGTGTCGGAGGTGTTTCGCATCGAAAAGGTACTTAAGCGTCAAAAAGATCGTTAGTTGGTCAAGTGGAAAGGGTGGCCCGACAAGTACAATAGTTGGATTGCAAGCCAAGACGTAACGTCTCTCCAACCACCCAAGAGGAAAAAGACAAGGCCACCCAAACGACAACCCAAGACCAAAGAGACAAGCCCATCCAAAAGACGAGGCGACTAAAATGACGTTGGTGCCCAACTCTTCGTTTTACGTGACGTTGATGAGTCATGCGAGTACCAAGGAGTTTCCTGGGAACAAGAGTCATCATTTCAGAAACCGATTGCCTAAACCCATTCGATTTATGGGGCGAGGATGGATGGTAGGCATGGTGAGTTTATCCTTACCCACCATTCCCGTGGTAGCGGAAGAAGGAGGAGTGGGCGATTCCCATCCTCTGTTGTACGTACGATGGCACGAACGCGTCCATGACACAGACGATCAAGGCAACGATCACTAGTGGCATCAACGTCGCGAACTCACTGTCTACGGTCGAGATATGAGAAAGCAATTGCTCTCGTCGACGGGATCGCACTTTTTTCATCAACTGGTGTACCGTTACGAGCAAAGCCGTGCGAAACAAACCCAACCCAAAAACAAATGGACAGAGGACAATGGCGTCAAATTGTACCCAACCTTTGAATGGACCTCCGAAGGGGATTTGTTGTTGAATACCACCAATGTCGATTACAAAGTTCAAGTGGCGCACGTGTCATGGGGCAGAACCTTGGCCTTGAAAATGGGATGGATTGAACAAGTGTCCCCCGGCCAGTATCGATTGGGCCCGAATCTCTTGCAAGAATTTCAAGGCATTTCCACCATTCCCACCCAGACGGATGTCCGCGATGCCGGCAACAAACCCATCTTTTGGAAAGTGGATGGGGATTATGTGAAGTTGAGTCTATCGTGCCTTTGGCGGTTTGTGAATTTGAACGAGACCTTTCGTCCCTCGTCGGAATTTGCTCCGACGCGTCCTTTGCACGTGTACTGCGATGTAGGGACCAGCAGTATGGTGGGTGGCTGCATCACCGATCTCTTACGAGAAATCAAGTATCAGCCTCAAAATACCACGCACTTTGAACCTCGACATATTCAATATGTCCCAGTACGCAACGAAGTGGTGGAAATCGTGGAAACGCAGATGGCCGAAATCAATGGGGATCTGGTGAAATTTGGCGAAGGGCGTACCCTCCTCACCCTGCACTTTAAAAGGGAAGTGGTGGTGTGAAGAAGACAAAATGTCGTGACGTTACCCAGTCATGCCAACCGACATGAATTTCCCAACAACCAAGCCAATTCCTTCAAGATTCGTTTACCGCAACCGTTACAGCTCACGGGGGGTGGATGGCAAGTGGGTTTGAGTGTCATTTCTTTACCGGATGCCCGCGTCAATTTGTACGAGTTGGTGATGAAAGGACAACACGTCTTAGGCATCAAATGGCACCTAAAAGCACCCAGTCAAAGCGGAGGTACCTATAACAAATATGGAGCGGCCGTGACCAAAATTGACGATATTAAAGACTGGGATTGGGTGGTGGACGGGGTGAGTTTTATGGAAGCCGCCATTACTCATGTGGAACAGAAACGACGGTAATCGGTTATCCAAGGGGGTACGTTTTTGGACGATCAAGGCAAACACACGTACGTTAAGTTTCGTTGGGAAGGGGAGGATCTGCTCATTGACAACACGAATGTCTCTCATGATGGATCCGTTCGCACGCCCTCCTTTGCCGTTCATACCAAGTTAGCTGCCAAGATGGGATGGTTACGTAAAATCGCCAGCGGATGGATTTTGGGACCGAACTTACAGCAAGACTTCATGGGGGATCAAATCCCCGACATGACCAAGAACAGCGATTGGAAGGATATCACCGATAAGGATGGGAACCCGGTGTTTTGGACCACCAGTCGAGTGGAAGACTATATGGAATTGAGTATGAGTTGTGGGTGGCGTTTCACCAACTTGAATGTGGCGTTTCGTGGGATGGTGGGGGAACCCACACGATCGTTGCACGTGTACTCGTACATCGCAGGCAGTATGATGGTGGGCAACCGCGTGACCGATTTGTTGCGTGAAATCCAGTACAAGCGACAAGGACGTGGCACCCTGTACTTTGAACCGTTGCACATTCAATACATGGCTCTTCGTAACGAGGTGGTGGAAATCATTCACGTTCAAGTAGCCGAAACGATTGGTACAGGAGGAGACTTGGTCAAGTTTGGTGACTGCCATACCATTGTCACGTTACACTTCAAAAAGACATAAAAAGGGGAGGACTTGACAAAGGGAGTGACCAATCACAACAAGATGCCCAAGACGAGAAGACGTCGAAGACGAAGAAGGCAACGAGGGGGTTTATTACCACTGGCTGCGCTGATTCTAGCCTTGATCGCTGGAGGGAAAGCCGTGGCGTTGGGTGCCGCGGGTGGTGCGGCGAGTTACGGGGCCAAAAAAGGGTTGGAAACCGCCTTTCGGAAAAAACGACGATGATGACGGTATAAAAAGGGGGTCACGTGAAGCCCAAACAAAACGTAATCGTTGGTAACGCGTGAAGACTACAGCACCATGCGTGGGGGAAGTTTGACACGATTTCGGACAGACGAGTGGTATGATCAACAAGGCAAAGGGTTGGTAACGGATCTCTTGCGTGGGGGGTTCCAAGGCCTTAAAAGCACGCGAAATCCTTTGAAATTGCCTAGTAATATCAAGAGAGGCTTGGAAACGGGTTTCACACGAGGTGTCAAACGCAAAGCCGAAGACGTCATTAAAAAGGAAATTACCAAACAAGCCAAGAAAGCTTTGAGCCATAAGAACGTGAAAGAAGCCGTGCGGGTGGCCAGTGCTTTGTTTCCCAAACAAACCAAACGTGCGCGCGATATTTTGGGAGTGTGAAAACATGGAACCCGTGCCTTCACGACCTCGACGGATTCGTAGTGATCGAGGGTTGTCTCAATGGGGAGGTCTGTATCCTTTTTGGAAACTCATGCGGCGACAACGTGGTGGATGGTTAAGTCCCGAAGTGATGAGAGTCCCCGGGTTTGATTTGAGACAACGCTTAGCACGACGACGACGGTATAAAAACCCCTCACGACGACGGGGTGCCACCACTCGACGACGACGACGTTAAACATGCCTGACGTGAGTACGCAAACTGCCCCGGCTCACGCGCGTTCCGAAGGGACCGTCAACCCGGCCTTACGGCTTTTCAAGGTGCCGCCCACCGACATTAGCATCAATGCCTATCGCATGGTCACCATCCAACCCATCACCACGGGCATCAATCCTATGGAATTCATTGTGCCGGGGTTGGACGATTTTGTGGATTTGGGACGCAGTTACTTTACCATGGAATTGAGATTGCAGAAAAGTACGAACGATGACTTGGTGGCCAATCAGAAATTGTGGCCCGTCAATAATTTGGCCCATTCCATCATCAAACAAATTGACTTGCATTTCAATGGCACGTTGATCAGTCCTCAATCCGACACCTATCATTACAAAGCTTACCTAGAAACCTTGCTGAATTATGACCGAGAAGATGGCAAGACCGTGTTAGGACCCCAAGGCTGGTACAATCAAGTGGATTTCCCACCCCAATGGACGGCTAACAATACCGACAGCGGCACACCGCATAATGACTACCGTGATCTCCCTGCCAATCACAAAGGAGCCTTGGCTGCCATGGTAGCTGAAGTGGGAAAGTATGCTGCAGGTCTCACCCACAGTCTGGTGTTTACCCCACACTTGGAAGTGTTTCACACCGGCAAACTGTTGGTGCCTGGCATCGAAATCAAGATGAAATTTCATTTCAATGGCCCGAACCTGTTTTTCAATGGCGTGAGTCTGGCAGGCCGATTGATGGAAGGCGATGTCAAACTACGGTTTCATCTCTGTCAACTGCGTTTGAATGACGCCATCTACCAGAGTGTGTCTGCCAAAAGACACAATGAAGGAGAAATCGCTGCTTACCCGACCGTCCGCAGTGAAATCCGGACCTTCAGCATGCAAGGCAACCTGACCCGCTTTGATATCCCCAACCTGTTTCAAAACAGAATACCCGACCGATTGATTGTGGGGTTGTTGGACAGCCGCGCCTTCAATGGATGTGACCCGGGACAACATTGGTTGGCGGTTGATCGTGCGGGTCCGTATTCACAATGTACCCTTGGGAAATGGTCTTGACAGGACTCTTGGGTAAACGATCACAGGCCACCGTTCCGTAAAACATCGGTTTCAATTGGGGGTCGTCTTGGGCTAAATAATCTAATTGCACATTATTCAAGGCCACGTGTTCCATCAGTGTTGGTAAATGTTGTACAACACGGCTCCGTTGCGGTCAATCTCCAGCAAGTTCTCAAATTCCCCATACACGAGGACGGTTATATTGGTACCGGGGGCGACTCCAAATTCCAAGACGAGTTGTAAATCGCCTGTTTGCTTGGGGTTGAGGGTTTGACTGTCTGCACATCCATTGGCGACATTGTCAAACATGACCAAGGTACAATTTTTCCTGTGGCCCCAATCGAGCAGTTCTACCATATTGCCTTTCTTTTTACACCAAGCGCCACTGGCTTGCAGAAAACGGAAGTAGCCTAGATTATCTCGGGTGCCATTGTTGTGCACCAAGTGTAGGGTTTCATAAGGGTATTCTTCTCCTTTGACAATCTGTTTCATGGACGTCAGACCAAATTTCTGGAAGCAGAAAGGATCTCGGGTCACATCTCCATTGAAGGCGCGGCTGTCCAACAACCCCACAATCAATCGGTCGGGTATTCTGTTTTGAAACAGGTTGGGGATATCAAAGCGGGTCAGGTTGCCTTGCATGCTGAAGGTCCGGATTTCACTGCGGACGGTCGGGTAAGCAGCGATTTCTCCTTCATTGTGTCTTTTGGCAGACACACTCTGGTAGATGGCGTCATTCAAACGCAGTTGACAGAGATGAAACCGTAGTTTGACATCGCCTTCCATCAATCGGCCTGCCAGACCCACGCCATTGAAAAACAGGTTCGGGCCATTGAAATGAAATTTCATCTTGATTTCGATGCCAGGCACCAACAGTTTGCCGGTGTGAAACACTTCCAAGTGTGGGGTAAACACCAGACTGTGGGTGAGACCTGCAGCATACTTTCCCACTTCAGCTACCATGGCAGCCAAGGCTCCTTTGTGATTGGCAGGGAGATCACGGTAGTCATTATGCGGTGTGCCGCTGTCGGTATTGTTAGCCGTCCATTGGGGTGGGAAATCCACTTGATTGTACCAGCCTTGGGGTCCTAACACGGTCTTGCCATCTTCTCGGTCATAATTCAGCAAGGTTTCTAGGTAAGCTTTGTAATGATAGGTGTCGGATTGAGGGCTGATCAACGTGCCATTGAAATGCAAGTCAATTTGTTTGATGATGGAATGGGCCAAATTATTGACGGGCCACAATTTCGGATTGGCCACCAATTCATCGTTCGTACTTTTCTGCAATCTCAATTCCATGGTAAAGTAACTGCGTCCCAAATCCACAAAATCGTCCAACCCCGGAACAATGAATTCCATAGGATTGATGCCCGTGGTGATGGGTTGGATGGTGACCATGCGATAGACATTGATGCTAATGTCGGTGGGCGGCACCTTGAAAAGCCGTAAGGCCGGGTTGACGGTCCCTTCGGAACGCGCGTGAGCCGGGGCAGTTTGCGTACTCACGTCAGGCATGTTTAACGTCGTCGTCGTCGAGTGGTGGCACCCCGTCTTCGTGAGGGGTTTTTATACCGTCGTCGTCGTGCTAAGCGTTGTCTCAAATCAAACCCGGGGACTCTCATCACTTCGGGACTTAACCATCCACCACGTTGTCGCCGCATGAGTTTCCAAAAAGGATACAGACCTCCCCATTGAGACAACCCTCGATCACTACGAATCCGTCGAGGTCGTGAAGGCACGGGTTCCATGTTTTCACACTCCCAAAATATCGCGCGCACGTTTGGTTTGTTTGGGAAACAAAGCACTGGCCACCCGCACGGCTTCTTTCACGTTCTTATGGCTCAAAGCTTTCTTGGCTTGTTTGGTAATTTCCTTTTTAATGACGTCTTCGGCTTTGCGTTTGACACCTCGTGTGAAACCCGTTTCCAAGCCTCTCTTGATATTACTAGGCAATTTCAAAGGATTTCGCGTGCTTTTAAGGCCTTGGAACCCCCCACGCAAGAGATCCGTTACCAACCCTTTGCCTTGTTGATCATACCACTCGTCTGTCCGAAATCGTGTCAAACTTCCCCCACGCATGGTGCTGTAGTCTTCACGCGTTACCAACGATTACGTTTTGTTTGGGCTTCACGTGACCCCCTTTTTATACCGTCATCATCGTCGTTTTTTCCGAAAGGCGGTTTCCAACCCTTTTTTGGCCCCGTAACTCGCCGCACCACCCGCGGCACCCAACGCCACGGCTTTCCCTCCAGCGATCAAGGCTAGAATCAGCGCAGCCAGTGGCAATAAACCCCCTCGTTGCCTTCTTCGTCTTCGACGTCTTCTCGTTTTGGGCATCTTGTTGTGATTGGTCACTCCCTTTGTCAAGTCCTCCCCTTTTTATGTCTTTTTGAAGTGTAACGTGACAATGGTATGGCCGTCACCAAACTTGACCAAGTCTCCTCCCGTACCAATCGTTTCGGCTACTTGAACGTGAATGATTTCCACCACCTCGTTACGAAGAGCCATGTATTGAATGTGCAACGGTTCAAAGTACAGGGTGCCGCGTCCTTGTCGCTTGTACTGGATTTCACGCAACAAATCGGTCACGCGGTTGCCCACCATCATACTGCCTGCGATGTCCGAGTACACGTGCAACGATCGTGTGGGTTCCCCCACCATCCCACGAAACGCCACATTCAAGTTGGTGAAACGCCACCCACAACTCATACTCAATTCCATATAGTCTTCCACTCGACTGGTGGTCCAAAACACCGGGTTCCCATCCTTATCGGTGATATCCTTCCAATCGCTGTTCTTGGTCATGTCGGGGATTTGATCCCCCATGAAGTCTTGCTGTAAGTTCGGTCCCAAAATCCATCCGCTGGCGATTTTACGTAACCATCCCATCTTGGCAGCTAACTTGGTATGAACGGCAAAGGAGGGCGTGCGAACGGATTCATCATGAGAGACATTCGTGTTGTCAATGAGCAGATCCTCCCCTTCCCAACGAAACTTGACGTACGTGTGTTTGCCTTGATCGTCCAAAAACGTACCCCCTTGGATAACCGATTACCGTCGTTTCTGTTCCACATGAGTAATGGCGGCTTCCATAAAACTCACCCCGTCCACCACCCAATCCCAGTCTTTAATATCGTCAATTTTGGTCACGGCCGCTCCATATTTGTTATAGGTACCTCCGCTTTGACTGGGTGCTTTTAGGTGCCATTTGATGCCTAAGACGTGTTGTCCTTTCATCACCAACTCGTACAAATTGACGCGGGCATCCGGTAAAGAAATGGCACTCAAACCCACTTGCCATCCACCCCCCGTGAGCTGTAACGGTTGCGGTAAACGAATCTTGAAGGAATTGGCTTGGTTGTTGGGAAATTCATGTCGGTTGGCATGACTGGGTAACGTCACGTAGAACGTCATTTTGTCTTCTTCACACCACCACTTCCCTTTTAAAGTGCAGGGTGAGGAGGGTACGCCCTTCGCCAAATTTCACCAGATCCCCATTGATTTCGGCCATCTGCGTTTCCACGATTTCCACCACTTCGTTGCGTACTGGGACATATTGAATATGTCGAGGTTCAAAGTGCGTGGTATTTTGAGGCTGATACTTGATTTCTCGTAAGAGATCGGTGATGCAGCCACCCACCATACTGCTGGTCCCTACATCGCAGTACACGTGCAAAGGACGCGTCGGAGCAAATTCCGACGAGGGACGAAAGGTCTCGTTCAAATTCACAAACCGCCAAGGGCACGATAGACTCAACTTCACATAATCCCCATCCACTTTCCAAAAGATGGGTTTGTTGCTGGCATCGTGGACATCCGTCGGGGTGGGAATGGTGGAAATGCCTTGAAATTCTTGCAAGAGATTCGGGCCCAATCGATACTGGCCGGGGGACACTTGTTCAATCCATCCCATTTTCAAGGCCAAGGTTCTGCCCCATGACACGTGCGCCACTTGAACTTTGTAATCGACATTGGTGGTATTCAACAACAAATCCCCTTCGGAGGTCCATTCAAAGGTTGGGTACAATTTGACGCCATTGTCCTCTGTCCATTTGTTTTTGGGTTGGGTTTGTTTCGCACGGCTTTGCTCGTAACGGTACACCAGTTGATGAAAAAAGTGCGATCCCGTCGACGAGAGCAATTGCTTTCTCATATCTCGACCGTAGACAGTGAGTTCGCGACGTTGATGCCACCAGTGATCGTTGCCTTGATCGTCTGTGTCATGGACGCGCTCGTGCCATCGTACGTACAACAGAGGATGGGAATCGCCCATTCCTCCTTCTTCTGCTACCACGGGAATGGTGGGTAAGGATAAACTCACCATGCCTACCATCCATCCTCGCCCCATAAATCGAATGGGTTTAGGCAATCGGTTTCTGAAATGATGACTCTTGTTCCCAGGAAACTCCTTGGTACTCGCATGACTCATCAACGTCACGTAAAACAAAGAGTTGGGCACCAACGTCATTTTAGTCGCCTCGTCTTTTGGGTGGGCTTGTCTCTTTGGTCTTGGGTTGTCGTTTGGGCGGCCTTGTCTTTTTCCTCTTGGGTGGTGGGAGAGACGTTACGTCTTGGCTTGCAATCCAACTATTGTACTTGTCGGGCCACCCTTTCCACTTGACCAACTAACGATCTTTTTGACGCTTAAGTACCTTTTCGATGCGAAACACCTCCGACACATGAACTTTTTGTAAATCCTGTTCATAAAACGTACCTTGGACGGGGGTATCATCCCATTCGTGAATCTTATACGTGGGCACGGAGCCCGGGACCACACGATGCACGACAAACACTTCTTCGGTCCAACCGGGTAGATAGCCTTTTTCAAATGGTCGGTGAATCTTGTTGAGACGTACACGATCGCCTACTTTGAATTTAGGTTTTTTCTGGCCTTTCAATCGTTTGGCATACAATCGTTTCCACACCGCTTCTTCGTTGTCCCACGTCACGTCTTGAGGGGCCATACCAATACTTCGATGACGGGTGGCATTATAGCCTTGCACCAACTCGGGTAAGACATCGTCAAAGCGTAAGGTGTTGGCAGCCGTGAAATAACGATACAACCGTTCTTTCAAGGTGCGATTAAATCGTTCCACGACACTGGCTTTCGCATCCCCTTCGGTGGAAAAATGTTGAATGCCTTGCTCGTCAAGCCATCGTTGAAACGTCCGGTTATAAAATTCTTTCCCTCGATCCGTTTGCAATCGATTGGGGTGACGTCGTCCTTTCAAAATCTTGTCAAAGGCTTTCACTAGGGCCGCCCCGGTTTTGTCTTTCAAGGGTTGCACCCAGGCGTATTTCGACAAGACATCCAAGACCGTCAACAAGTATCGTATACCCCGATTATACCTGGCCAACGGTTGCACTTCCACTAAATCCGCGACCCATTGATCATCTAAACCTCCTACGATCACGGGGACGGTCGCAAAACGACGACGTCGAGGTTTATGTAACGTGTAGGCCAAATCCCGTTCCAAGACCCGTTGGGCTTTTTTCAAAGGGAGACGATGGGCTTTGGCAAACCGTTGCACGCCTCCTAAACTGCCGGGGCCTCGAGGATCGTGGTAACGGCTCACCCATGATTGTGTGTTTTTCTTTCGAGGGGCCATACGTTCTGGCATTCATCCCATAAGGTCGGTATGGTGGGGACGGTGTCGGGATGCGCCTTTTGAATGATTCGATACCATCGCCATGCGTTGGGGTGAGCTTTTAACCATAAGACAAACACGACCCATCGATACAAGTTGCGCTCGACATGGGTTTCTTCAAAGATCTGGAGAGGATGCGTGTCCTCGGGACATGGGGGAATGGGGATCTTGGCCCCGGGTTGATGATCATACAAGACTTGGCAAAGGGATTGATGGCATTGCCATTGCACCAGAGACAAGACAGAATCCCACGCATAACACACAGACTCTATGGTCACATTGATAAAAAACAATTTTATTCGTTCTCTCATTTAAAAGAGACCGTCATACGCGACACTCTCTAAACCTTTCTGCCAGTTCTCGACACTATCACTGTACTTGGGGGGTGGTGGCGCTGGAGCCACCATCATTTCTTGACGGTTCTTGAGCTCTTGAATCTCTCGCAACAACTGTTTCTCATAGTCTGTCAGGGGCCGATCCACGTCCTCTTTGCTTCTGACTCGAGGGGGTGGGCCAGGGATGTCCACGCCACGTTTGGGATATCCTTGAGCATCACGGCTGGGTGGTTCAGCGAGTGGATCGGCTTTTTTGGGGGGATGGTCATGAAACCAACTCCAGTACTTGGGACCCAAGGGTTGATCGGCCCACCGGAAGAAGCCACACTTTTTCTTGGAACAATTCAGAAACAAGCGATCGGGGTTCTGGGTGGAATGACTCTGTTGCAACGTGGCGGGTTCACGGCAAAAGCATTGCAAACAAGTCCACATGTCCAGCACTTCTGGATGAGGTTGACTATACACCGCTTTCATATACTCCAGAGCTTGATCTTACCCACAAAACAGCAAACACGGTTGCATGGGACATTTCACATAAGGCCATCCCTTTTGAGATTCTCGTGCCTCCAAACGCACGTCATGGCAAGGACATACCATATAGTCCCCCGACTTTCTTTCACTGTTGTCATACCTGGTCGTCAGAGTGAATTGAGGTGGTGTCGATTGCTCCACCATGTCATTCAATTCTTTCATCATGTCTTCCACTGCAGCTCGGGTGTCTTCCACCACCTCTCGCACCACCGGATCACAGTCCACATTCTCTTTCTTTTTCTTCTTCCTCGAAGGATGTACGCTTTGCTTTCTCTTCCGATCGACGGACATCCTGCTCAAGATTTTCACCCACCCCATGCCTTTTTATACCTTGGACCCTTGATGCGATTGGTCAGCTTCTCATGACCCTATAAGGAGCTCTCGTGTTCTCATTGGTCAGCTTTTTTCTATCCAAATAAGGACCTCTTGTCTTTCCATTGGTCAGGTGTCCCTATTTAAGCGGGTCCCTTGGTCCCTGAGTCGTCATTCTCAAAGCAATGCCACCCGACATCGACATGATCGGAGAACAAGATCTCGAGGCTTTGGAACTCCAAATGGGTCATGGCCATGTGGTGTACACCGGGGGAGCCAGAGGCACCTGTTAATTTTTGGAACAACTGGGTAAACAGTTTGGGATGCAAGTAGAAGTCCTGGTCCCCCCGAACCATCCTCGAGCCACTTTCATCACCCCTTCCACCGTGGAAGTCTTGATGCTGGCCAACCCTCATCTTCACCAGGCGGCGGAGAAACTAGGGAAACGAATGCCCAGTCATTTTTACACCCTGCAATTGCTGCAACGCAATTATCAAATTGCCAAGAAAGCCCATACCCTCTATGCCTTTGGCATCTTGGAACAGGATAAGAAACGCGTGAAAGGGGCACCGGTTGGACCGTGCAATTGGCCATGGATCAAGGCAAACCCGTCTATCTCTTTGACATCCCCAGTCAAACGTGGTACCGCTCGGACCATTATTACCAAGTCAACGAGAATGCCGCCACCCTGGTCACAGGCAGTCAATTTGTCCCTTGGGGACGCAAAAAGCCCACCCTTCACCAAAGCAGTGCTATCGTGGGATCCCGGGATGTGGACGACCAAACCCGAGCAGAAATTCAAGCCTTATTCAACCGCACGTTCTGTCTACCCGAGAACATTGATCAATTACGCCTGGAGCTCGAAGACTTTCATTTGTAATGTTTTAGTTTTTAATTTTTCAATCTGTACATAGCCATTTTTAGTTTTTAGTTTTCAATTGTAGATTAGCTTTTTCAATTGCAAATAGGCGCGCCCCACCCGCGTGGCAAGAACACGGACAACACTTTGTAAAAAACATCAACTCTTTTAATTAAAAAATAAAAAACTTCACTTTACAAATGTCCACTGGTTCTTGACTCACAATAAAAACATATAAAAATGTTCAAGTCTATTTACAAAAACAAAACACGTCGCACTTGATTGAGTCTCACTTCCCTCTGCCTCCTCTCCTGCTCCTCCCGCTGCCGCTCCTCCCGCACCCGCTCCATGTCACTGAAATATCTTCGAATCCTTTGCCATTGGTGACCCGTATGAATACTCGGCAGATAATTGGCCAGATCATTGTCCAGTTTTCGAAAATATTCAAGTGACATAGGCCACCGACGCTCCCAGTTCGACCACACGCGGTGCTGAACCACCCACGGAATGATCCGACGGACTAGGGTCCCAAGCAACATCTCCACACTCTGTGGCTCCGGCTGCCCCGATCGGTGGCCATTTTCTGTCCGGACCATGGCCAGTAAAAACAGCTCCAAAAATGCCGCCACGCGCTGTCGGGTGAGGCGCCGCCATGTTTCTTCTCCTCGCTCGTACATGCGTTCGGCCTGACGTTCCACATGAGTTCTCTCTCTTGGCACGCGTGTCCTCAATACGTCTTCACCTCCAACGTTCACAGCACTGGCTAAGGAGCCCAAGGGCCTTCTCGTTTTCACCATTTTTTGTTCCCTCAACTGACATAAGTCAAGGCAGCACGAACTCAAAGCTAGGAGTGACGTCCCGGGGCCTCTCAGGGTTTTATACCCTCCAAAACGCAAAGCATGATAGGACCAAACTAGGGAGGGGGGAGGGGGGTCCCCCCACCCCCTTCCCACCCCTCCCAGGGGCACCTTGTGCCCTGCTTGGTGATTGGTTAAAGTGTGATCTTTATTAAATGATTCACTACATAACAGTAAAATGGGAGATCCGCTTCAAATTCTTCAAACTCTTGGAGTAAGTCGTCTTGACGAGAGACCATCTTGAGATGACTCACCGCCGAGGTTCGATCTGTTTTATAGTCTCTGGGTCCTTCCCTGCAAAGCCTCATGGGCCAAAACTAGGGAGGGGTGAGGGGGGGTCACCCACCCCCTTCCTAGTTTGGCCCCAGCATGCTTCGCGTGGATCTCTATAAAAAACCGCCTCTGCTCCCCGTTTTTTCACTCCCAAGTCAGCAACCAAGCAAGCGAGCAAGACAAGCAACAGCTACGGATCGCGGTAAGCCTTTTTTTTCCCTCATCTCTTTCAATCTAAGTAGTTAGTCTGTTCATGTTCGTTGACTTTTTCTGAAGAGTTGAAGGGTGACAATGGTTCGGCCTTGTTTGAAGGGAGCTGGTCGTCCGTCGGCTGTTTGAATGTCCATGGCAATGCTTTCAAAGATGGTTTGGCCAAGAGGAAAATACATCCGTTCCGTGGTATCAAATTGATGATCGGTATTGCCGGCATCCAAGGTACGTAAAAACCCTTTTTCTTGATTTCCAACAATGCTCGGTGCGACGAGATCCGTGTAAATCATCAGTTGTTGTTGTCCTTGTTGCTGTTTGACCGTTGGGGTGGTGGGAAAGGGTTGTCGACTCAGATTCGGACCCAAGAACAACTCATACTCGAAATCGGGGTGGGTAAAGCTGACGGAGACATGACCCAAAGGTGGATATTTGGCGGGAGGACCGACCGTTGCTTCCCATTTATGGCGATCGTCGTAATCCACGATATGTTTCACCAGATAATTCTTTTCTTGGACGATGCGTTACGTTGGCGTTCCATCTTTCACCAGTCCCATCAGGCCAGCCAATTTCCATTCCATTTCAAATGCCATGTTGGTCGGTATGAGTACATACAGGGAATCTAATTCGGAGGCGATGCCCGTATTGGTGATTTTCACATAGGGTTGAGCCAGGTTGAGAGCGGCTAGTTGTTGTCGTTTCGCTTGATCGTCCACGTTCATTTTGGCAATATCCACCATGACTTCCATGTGTTGTTTTTCCATTTCGTAGGCGATGGCAATCCATGCTTCTTTCAAATTGGGGTAATACCCTGGCGGTAAATGGATTTGTTTGGTGACTTTAAGTGGTGCCGTTCCATCAGCACGTTTTGGTATGTATTTGATATCTGTTTTCATCCAATGTTTTGCACTATCTTCTTGCGTCCAATTCTGTTTGGTTTGATCTTCCAATGGTTGATATAAACCCGGATGTGAGATATGAACCAAGGCCACTTCCCAATCATCTTCCACCAAATAATGGGAACGAGGCAGTCGAGCCGTAAATTTTTGCCCCGTGCCTTGCGCTTGATCACTGAGGAGGGTGATGTAAAAACTCATGACTATCACCTCACCCCTGCGGTTCTCTTTTTATACCTACCCCCGATGCCCGACTTGGACTTTGGAATTTGAGCCCGCGTTCCTCCGCGGTTTTGCCCCACCCTGAGCCTACGACCCCTTTTTCCAACTGCTCAGCGGTTTCCCATCCCAAAACACGTGACTTCCGGTTCCCTGAGCCCACGATCCTTTTTACCACTGGTCAGCGGTTTCCCATCCCAAAACACGTGACCTCCCCATTTCCAGTCACTTCCGGTCATGTGACTTCCGGTACCGGTCGTGACGTGACGAACATTTTTATATCGCGTTACTGATCACAGTGTAACGCAACTCCCAGGTTGATTTTGGAATCGTTTTCCTTTCTCGTTTGCTTCCCCTTAAGACTCACGGCGACTGGAACAGGTGAATTTAAAGTATAGCTGAAAGCACTATAGAGATTATTACTTCCTCATGACCAAGAGAAAAAGGCTTTTTCATCACCGCTATAATGAAACCGCCGAATCCTTTGCCGGAGGGGAGAGTTATTTATCGAACAACGTGAGTGGCAAATAAAGTAACTGCAGTATCTATTTGAGGTTTTGGACCTCCAGAATAGGTTTCAAAGCAAAAACAGGGAAAGTACTCTGTATAATTTTTTAAACCACCATCGACATCTCTTTAATTAGGCGAATATATATAACAACACTTGAATGGAAATTCATGTCACGCAAGACACCATTGGAGAAAATGGCTTACTAAACTTCGACACAATTTCTCAGAATCGCATTCTGCCGCAAGTTTTATTGTATAATTCTAGGAAATAGTGTTTAGTCTATGCCTAGAACGGGTTTTTACGTCTGGCCTAAGTGCCTCAATAGAGAATTTTGGCATGTTTCAAAAGCACTATTTCGTCCACTTCGAGTGACTTATTAGATAAGTAGTTCATTTATCATTTTCAGTTTCACACGATTTCGATCCGGAAATCGATCAGGAGCGGTAAAAAGAAGTAATAAGCTATCAAATGGGTGTAAATTTGAAGGTTGGGATGGTGTGAAGTCTTTTTAAACGATAATTGAAAAACCCCGTGCTACGGCGCCCAAAATAGCCAAATTTTAGTCACTCACGGTTAATACTGACAATCAAATCCTCAAAACAAGAGCAAAATAAACTTTTGGATCATTTCAAGTACATTTTAGTAGTAGGGATAGATAGTAATATTTGTGGTAGAAATTTGAAGGAAATCTATTTTTGAGTCCGAGATCGAGTGGAACACTCTTAGGGAGACAGCCTCTTAAGTAATAAAAAAAATGACATATATAAAATTAGTTACATTGATAGCATTTTGTTACGTGAATCCAAACAAGATGAGATAAATTTAATTAATTGCATGTTCACAAAAAATTGGAAGAATACATTAATTCTAAAATCAAATCAGACACTGGTAGCCGGCTAACATTTTGGATAAAAGGTTGTATTTTCTTGTAAAAGTTATCTCGTTGTTGCGTATTTGGAACAATAAAAGAGAAAATGAATTTCATCTTCGGTTTGATTACAATCACAGACCGGGCAAAGCCTCTGGGCGTATCGTTATATCTGCCCAGTTCAATCATTAGTTTATGATTACTAATACATAATTTAGTTAATGTTCTCCTATCAGAAACTCTCCTAGTTAACTCTAGATAACCGGAAGTGGCATATTCGTTCTTAAAAGATCTATAAAATTCTAGTTTTTGAGAATGCTGTAGAGTATGTTGCCAATAAGAAATATATTTCTGTTTCATTAACTGTATAAACATTGTCACTTTTGCGGTGTCTACTAAATCAAGACTAAAATTACCAAAATTAAAATATTCGGATATTTTCATCAGATTAGAGTAAAAACTATTTTTACCAGTGGTGTGACGTTCTGAAGAAATTAAAAAAGATTGTCTAACAAAAGAATCCGAATGCTTGTTTTGGAGATATAACAAGTAGTTGAGGATTCTTTGATTAATGGCAATAAGTAGAGGAAATCGACCAAGTTCAGCTCTACATGCAAATTAGAAGCCTTATTACTAGCTTCAAGATAACGTTTACAAAACTGTAGATGTGTTTTTTCAATATGTGAACTGTTTCGTTGAAAACGAATTCTTAATTTGTGACGATTACGTTACAATCGATAATTAATGAGAGAATTACGTTACAATCGACAATTAATGAGAGGATTACGTTACAATCGATAATTAATTGTAATTAGTGACATTGCGAACGACAATTGAGATTACCGCCTGTTTTCCTCCCGAAGATAAAGAATTAAATAAGAGCCATCGGGTATGTAAATATTCAATCATTCAACTTTGGCATGTGGGGGCGCGATGGTGTAGTGGTTAGCGCGTTGGACTTCAGATCTGAAGGTCGGTGGTTCGACGCCCAGTCCCTGCCATCGTGTTGTTTCCTTAGACAAGATACTTTGCCCCACATAGTCTCTCTCCACCCAGATGTATAAATGGGTACCGACGACATACTGCTGGGGGATAACCCTGCGATGAACTAGCATCCCGTCCAGTTGCTCATGCTACGGAAACCGGGATAAGCTCCGGCCGTGTGGGCCTCCTTGGCCCGAGTGCTACTTTATCCTTTTTATCCAACTTTGGCAATATTGTTGTGTATAATTATCGTTGTGATGTTAATACAGGTTTCGAAAGACTCAAAGCTGTAAACCAAGTACAACCCTATACGAGACAGCAAATAAACTGAGAGTCCTTTGACACGTTGGAGAACTTAACCGCTTCGGTCGAGGAAACATTCGAAACCCGTCCCGCGAGATGGCAGAAGAAGCCAAGACCATTCGTCGAACCGCAAAGACGCGATTCACGAGGAAAAGAAACGAGCTCTTGAAATCTATTTCAAGCAAAAGCAACCGCGAACTCGTGGAAAGCAATTACGCACAACTCGTCGATGCGTGGAATATCCTCGAGAGTAAGCACGACTTGTACACGATGTATCTAAGAGACGATGAGCTTGAAGACGCCGACAAGTGGATCACAGAGAGTCAAGATCTCTTCTCTGAAGCAACGACAGCTAAGATCAACTTTATCAAGGATTTATTGATAGTATAACAGAATGCACGCGCGGAAGCAGAGCGTACAGAAGTCCTCAACAAAGAGCGCGAGCGAACGAAACAACTGTTCGATCAAGCAATGATAAGAAGAGACACTGCGCGAGCCGTCTTTGAGACATCGCATCGGAGCGCTACGCATGCCTTAACGTTAGACAAAAACCCTGCCGCTACGGTAAGGAAGCTGCAAATTCAAATCGAAGATACCTACACAGAATGTAAGCAAGCTAATAGCGCGCTTCTGAGCTTATTAACGAGAGAAGCAGCCTCATCTGAGGTGAATTGGCTCCCAGCCATTCAAGCTAGCTATAATGGTGGATGAATCCAAGAACCAAGTTAAGGCTGAGAAATCCAGCAGCATGCAATTGGAAAAAATCCGAAGGCCATGATTTGATGGAGATTTGAGAGAATATCCCACCTTCAAGCGAGACTTTCAGAAACAAGTGATGCCACATCTGACCGAGGATACCGCACCCTATACGTTACGATCTTGCCTGGGCAAGGAACCACTAGCACAAGTGAAAAGTGTAGACGACGATATCCGGGACATGTGGAAAAGACTAGATGAGAAATACGAGGACCCAGCCAGAGTCGCTGATGCAATAATTAATGACATAAGAAGAGTCAGAGGCATCAAAGAGGGCGAAAACAGAAGATTCGTCGAATTCGTTGGAATCATAGAAGATGGGTACAGAGATCTCAAGAGACTCGGTTTAGAAACTGAGATAACCACAACAAGTTCGGTAAGCATTATTGAGAGGAAGCTACCGGCAGACGTAAGAAAGGAATGGGCAAAGCTTCTGAGCGCCGATGAGAGTACGGTCAACAAAACTGACAAGTTCTCTAGCCTTCTTAAATTCCTTCTTGCTCAAAAGCGAGCGGTTGAGTATGACTCTTCAGAACTCCGTGCGCCCGGAGGTCCTGTACTAGCAGCAAAAGGGACAGTTAATCATGCCGCGGCGGATGAACACCGCGATAATCCAAAACAGAGATCTCGCAGCAAATGTTTAATCCATGACGGTGCCGAACATTCCACAAACGAATGCAGACTTTATCTATCCAAACCGATGGGAGAAAAAATGGCATTGCTAAAGGAAAAGGGCGCATGCTTTTCCTGTCTGAAGTACGGTCATCGATCACGCGATTGCCGGAGAAAGAAAGAGTGCGGGATCAATGGATGTAAAGGGAAACATCACGTGACGCTACACGAAGACAAGCCTGCGGAAACGGAAGCGCCAGAGATATCGGGAGCCTCTAGCACATGCACTGATCAACTCGGTGAGACATGTCTCCTCCAGATACAGAGAGTTAGAACACCAAGAGGATGGGTAAATGTCTTGTGGGACAACGCGTCATCCATAAGCCTCATGACGCACGGTAAAGCAGAGGCCGGAAAGCTTCGCGGCACACCAGTGGAACTTTCCATCACCAAAGTAGGAGGGGAGGAAGAGAGAAAGAAGTCATCGAAATACCGACTCTCCCTTATCGACCTCCTGGGCGAAACAGTCACTCTCGAAGTTTACGGGATCGATAAAGTAACTTCCGACATCCAAAGCGTCAGCATAGACGGAATATCACACATCCTCGGAGTCCCAAAGGACGAAATTGAATGACCTCATGGAACTGTGGACGTCTTAATCGGATACGATTACGCCGGATTTCATCCAGAGAAGGAGAGAAGCTCTGGGCATCTACTGCTACTAAGGAATCGTTTCGGACGTTGCATTGGCGGAACTCACCCCTCCATCCGAGGATCAATCAAAAAACCAGCGCTAGGCGAAGTTAAACCGGTGCACTACGTGAAAGGAGTCAAATTAGAGGACTTCTACAACATCGAGAATCTTGGAATTAATTGCACCCCGCGTTGTGGAGGATGCAAGTGCGGCAAGTGCGCGCCGGGAAGCAACAACTACACTCTCAAGGAAGAAAGGGAGTTTAAAAGCTCATCGAAAAAGGCCTTCAATACGACGAGCAGGACAGTTGTTGGATCGCCGAATATCCCTGGATCAAGGATCCCTACTTACTACCAAATAACAAAAGGTCCGCTTTTGGCCGAATTTTATCTACAGAGCGAAGATTGGGAAGGAATACACAACACGCGAAGGTCTGTCAGGCACAGATCGAAGACATGATCGAAAGGCAAGTGGCCAGAAAACTTACCCAGACAGAAGTTGATAACTACAAGGGACCGATTCACTACATCTCCCACCACGATGTTTTGAAACCAGATTCTAAGTCAACCCCAGTAAGAATAGTCTTTAACAGCAGCGCAAGCTACATGGGACAAGTACTAAACGAGTACTGGGCCAAAGGGCCAGACCTATTAAACAATCTTCTTGGAATCCTTGTACGATTCAGAGAAAACGAGATTGGCTTTATGGGTGATGTGAAGAAAATGTACCACACCGTTAAGACAAGAACCATTGAACAGCACACCCATCGTTTCTTGTGGCGTGATATGAACATTAACAGGAAACCTGACACGTACGTCATCCAAAGAGTATCATTCGGAGATAAGCCATCCGGTGCAATAGCAACTATGGCTATGAGAAAAACAGCCGAAATGTCAAGCAAGAGATATCCACAAATCGCAAGGACCATAATTAACAATTCATACATGGATGACATTGTCGACAGCGTGCCGAGCAAAGAACACGCCAAACAGGTTACGGATGAAATCGAGAAGGTATTAATTAAAGGAGGATTCAAGATTAAAGAATGGTTTTACTCGAACGATGAGACGGCCAACGATATGACCTTAGAACCGCACCAAGAGACCTCATCCACTGAAAAAGTACTCGGTGTCATCTGGAATACGAACAAAGACCAATTCCTATTCAAAGCAAACGTGACCTTATCACCTATAGGGAAGGCTAAAAGCCATGGTACAGAAGCCGCCATTCCCACCACAATAACCAAAAGAATGATTCTCTCACAACTCAATCGTGTTTACGATCCGCTTGGTCTTGCATCTCCGGTCACTGTCAGAGCCAAGATCCTAATGCGACAATTATGGACAGCAGAAGAAAGTTTAGACTGGGATGATCCGATTCCTGAAAAACAGAGGGATAACTGGCTAGAATTCTTTCAAGACCTACGTAACATGGATTTGGTCATCTTCCCGAGATGCCTCAAGCCATTAGGTGCAATTGGACCACCTATCCTTATTATATTTAGCGATGGATCCGACAACGCGTATGGAGCGTGTGCCCACGTCCGATGGACCCTACCAAGAGAGAGATTCGATGTTAGACTAATAATGTCGAAGAACCGACTCTCACCAAATAGGAAGATATCAATCGATCGCGTAGAATTATGCCGTGCTGTCTTAAATAAGAGGCTTAAAACCTTCTTGGAAAAGGAATCCCGATATCAGTTTGCGAAATACTACCATATCGTCGACTCTCAGATTAAGTGCATGGAATGGTTCAAAAGGAATCTTACGGCTTTAACACTTTCGCAGCGACCCGCATTGGTGAGATACAAGAAGGCACTGACCCTCAAGATTGGTATTGGGTTGAGAGCGACAACAACATCGCGGACTGGATAACTAGAGGTAAAAGACCAAACGATATCGATGCCGACAGCGATTGGCAGAGAGGTCCAAGATTTTTAAGACTGCCCGAATCCGAATGGCCGATCAGCAAAGTGATCTGTAAACAAGAATCAGCAGTCCAGCTTAAAAGGGCAACGCCAATGCATACCACAACGAAGGATGACTCACTAGCGGAAAGAATAAACATTAACAAGTACTCAAGCTATAAAAAATTGCTAAGAGTAACGGCACGATTGCTATCCCTTTATAAACGAAAACCATCAACAAGTTTAAAGAATTCAACCAAGACTTTGATACCTGATGATATGGCAAAGATAGGGAAATACAAGCGATTATGCCTAAGAACAAGAGAAGACGGAGTAATTGTAGTTGGCAGTCGAACGAGCAAATGGATGCACATGAGCTACGACAAGAGTGAAGTGATTCTCCTGCCTCGAGAACATCGTTTTTCCCTACTCTACGCGTACATGGCATTGGACATCACGGAGTATCGACAACCGTAAGCAAGATTAGGTTAAGATTTTGGATCCCAAAAATCCATAACATGGTTAGCTCCATCAGACATAAGTGTGTCATCTGCAAGAAATTGGACGGAAATCTAAGTGTACAAACCATGGGACAACTTCCGGAAGAAAGACTCAAGCCGTCCCCTCCTTGGCACAACACAGCAATCGACTTATTCGGACCACTGAAAATAAGAGATCAAGTAAAGAGACGGACGATTGGAAAATGTTATGGGGTTCTATTCAATTGCATGAGTACAAGAGCCGTTCATATTGACCTGGCATCTGATTACAGCACGGAAGCATTCTTACTCGTATTGAGACGGTTTGCATCTCTGAGAGGGTATCCTGCAAAGCTTTACTCAGATAATGGCCCACAACTGGTATCAGCCAATGAAGAGCTACGAAACATGACAAAAGGCTGGGATATGAAAAAACTCGAAGAGTTTGGAGTGATCGAAGGACTAAATTGGGAATTTACACCAGCTGACGCCCCCTGGCAGAGCGGAATCTCAGAAGCCCTTATAAAATCCGTCAAACGAGCTATCACCGCAGCAATCGGCCAGAACATCATGATATTTTCAGAGCTCCAGACAGTCTGTTTCGAGGTCGCCAATTTAATTAATGAAAGACCAATAGGGCGACATCCCAGAACACCTGAAGATGGAGCATATCTCTGTCTGAATAATATCTTATTAGGACGTGCATCTACAAGAATCCCCAGCGGACCATTTGAAGGAGACGCAAATCCTCGCCGCCGTTTCTACTTTGTGCAACGCATCATAAACGCATTTTGGAACAGATGGACACGTGACTTCTTTCCGAGTTTATTAATAAAACAAAAATGGCATACATGTAAGCACGAGGTTAAGGTTGGCGACATCGTGCTAATTCAAGATTCGAATCAAGTGAGAGGTAAATGGAAACTCGGACGCGTCGTAACAGCTAATCCGGGAAAGGACGGCAAGGTCAGAAAGGTTGAGATCCAATACAAGAACCCAGTGCTAAACGAAAAGGTACAAATCTAAAAAGGTCGGGGTTATGTGACAGTAGAGCGACCCGTACAGCGACTTGTTGTGATTGTCCCCGTCGACGAAGAAGACGAACTCCAGGGTCAAGATTAAAATATTTAAAAAAAGGGACACAAAAAACTAAGGACTCCGTATTTTACACTTTCAGAGAGTGGGGAGTGTTTCGTTGGAAACGAATTCTTAATTTGTGACGATTACGTTACAATCGATAATTAATGAGAGAATTACGTTACAATCGATAATTAATGAGAGGATTACGTTACAATCGATAATTAATTGTAATTAGTGACATTGCGAACGACAATTGAGATTACCGCCGGTTTTCCTCCCGAAGATAAAGAATTAAATAAGAGCCATCGGGTATGTAAATATTCAATCATTCAACTTTGGCAATATTGCTGTGTATAATTATCGTTGTGATGTTAATACAGGTTTCGAAAGACTCAAAGCTGTAAACCAGGTACAACCCTATACGAGACAGCAAATAAACTGAGAGTCCTTTGACACGTTGGTGAACTTATGAACCGCTTCGGTCGAGGCCTTAAAATCATCCCAGGCCTTAAAATCAGATTTAACATAACCACCCCAAATTTCACTATTATAGAGCAAAATTGAAGATATCATTGTATTAAAAATCTTACAGGCAAGAGACGGTTTTAATTTACTAAAATTTGTGTGTCGTCTCAGACTGAAAAGGGCATGAAGTACTTTCTCTTTTAGGTGATCAAGTGAGATTTTAAAATTTCCTGAAGAAGATATTTTGGTTCCTAAATAGGTATAATCTTGTACAACATCAATTGCTTGATTTGCTATATATAAAATGTTTGTTCAGAACATTTTTTTGCACGTTTTTGAAAAATCATTATCTTGTTTTTGGGGGGGGATTTACGCTCAACATCCACGTGTTGCAGTATGTGGCTAATGTGTTAAGACAATTTTGCAGGCCTGTTTTGGAACGTGATAAAATAATTAAATCGTCGGCATATAGAAGAGCGTTTAATTTTGTACCGTTTGGTAGAACAAAAGGATCAGACAGAATATTTTCAAATGAGAACGGTAAATCGTTTATATAAAGGTTGAAAAGTAGTGGACTTAAAATACAACCTTGTCGTACACCTCTCGTATATTGAAAGGGTCGTGTTTGAAACTGATCAATTTTTATTGAACAAGAAGACTTAGAATAAAGGCTTTTAATTAAATTGTAAAAGGGAGCCTCCTAAATTAATTTGCAATAGCTTATTTAAAAGCCCATTATGCCAGACTGAGTCGAAAGCTTTCCCAAAATCAACAAAGCAAGCATAAATTTTGCCATTGTGATTATGGACGTACTTGTCTATCAAAGTTCGGAGTGTGAAAACATGGTCTGTTGTACGATTGTTAGGCATGAAGCCGATCTGTGACTTGTGTAGTAATATGATTGGTGGTGACATACTCGAGTAGCGTTTGATTTAAAATAGAACAAAACAGTTTTCCCAGACAACTCGAAACGCAGATACCACGGTAATTTGACGGATCGCTTCTTCCACCCGATTTATAAATTGGTGTTATGAGACCACCACAGCATGTCTGAGGCATGGAACCTGAATTTAGAACTGCATTGAAAAGTTTGTAATATACTGGCGGCATCAGGTCGTTGATACTAGCTTTAATCATTTCATTTTAAATTTTATCTGAATAAGAAGATTTGTTGTTCTTTAACTTTTTGGCAGCTTTTCGTTCATTTTCGGTAATCAAGTAATCTAACGGGCGAAATTGTTTTTTTCGATCCTCTTCTTCTTGAAGTTCGTTACAGATTTTCTGCTGAATGGGATTAAGTCGATCATTAGAGAGAAGAGATTCAAAATGCAGCAGCCAATTTTCTTCTGACACTAAAGGAGTATCTTCTACTTTAACAGTGTCATCCATTGATTTTAGACATTTCCAAAAATTTTTCGCATCTGAATTTTTAACAGCTTCCTCCAAGCTATGAACCTTGCTATTGCAATAGTCGTTCGTTTTAGATTTAAGTAAACTTTTGTATCGCATTAGAATGACGTGGTAATTTTCACGTAAAATTGGGTTCAGGGGGTCTCTGTGTTTTTGGTTTGCCAATTTCCTCAATTCATGTCTTTTCAATCTACATTCCCAATCAAACCATTTTTTGTTTGATAATGACTTGATACGCTTACGCTGTTTTGTGGTTTTAATCTTTAAACATTGTCTTACAGCATCGTTAATATGTGCTCTTTCGTCTATGTAATCTTGTATGAGGGTTTGGGCAACTGGAGAACGTAAAGCATCTTTGAATTTCTGTGTAGAATCGCTTTCCCAAACAAACTGTTTTGATACACGTGTTGAAGAGTTGTTATTATTTTGCGATCGTTTTGGAATACATGTATCAAAATTGGTCGAGTTAATATCTAGCCAAGTCGCGATAGGGCTATGATCTGATAAGGGATTGGGCTGTTTTACTATAAAATTTGAAACATTTAAGAATAAATCTTGATCGCACAGTGCGTAATCAATTACACTTATACCATTTCTCCCGTGAAGGGTAGCTCTCCCTAAAGAGTCGCCACTGACTCTGCCATTTAAGAGCCACAGTCTGTAACTTTCGAGAATCCGCGGTCAGGGAGCGAAAATCGAATTTTCTTTTTCTACACCAAAAAGACCCTTTTGGTGAACCTTTTTAAAAAATGATACCCAAAAGTTCCAGCGAGGCCTTATTTTGACAAAAACGGACAAAGTTCGAAAAGCTGCCCAACCGCCGTCGAAGGCCGAGGTAAATTATGCAAATTAGCGTATTTTCAACTCGCCAGAACATGACAACTAAAGCTCGGACTAAATTCACTTTCACCATTTGTTATTCATCCCTTGGACTTCCTTTTAAACTACATTTCATTGCCATGTTAACAATTTTTCTTTGCTATTTACACGCTTAAAAAATATAGCATTCGCTCTTCAGTTGATTCATCAAATTTTACCTTATTTCGGAAGATCACAGCGTCGGGGGTATACGTATCTACAGGGCAAAAAGGGATTCTATCGAACGGGCAACTATTCTTCTTTATCATACTGAGATGGTTAGTTTGGCCCGTAAAAAGCAAGCGCGCTAGAGGCAAAAACGTAGAGACCATTTTCACACATTTCGCCGTTTCCTCTGTTGTTCTCATATTACAAGCTGCATATCATTTTGAACAAAAATCAATGATACGTTGGTCATTTTGGTCAATGCTCCCTATTTCATTTGTTTTTAAATTTTAACACTTTATATCTGTAGCAATAACTTGACTTTTTTAATCAAACTCGATTATTTTCAAATACGGGAACATTAAGCAGTAAATAAACAATCCTCCGACGTGTGTACGGGGGAATTCGAACAAGAAGCTGTACAAACGTCGAAAAGAATTAGGTTTGTAATAGAAAACCGCCGAGTAGCCACCTTTCCATATTTCGCCAATCGATATGCTTTTAGTTGACGTACTGATTATAAGACTTGCTTACTTTAATAGGAACTTTGAACGACAAATATTAAAACGTTTACCATGAGAGATAAATTCTACTGCGTCACACCACACTACAGACAATCTTATATCACTAAAATTTTGATTTTGCGCCGTAAAAAGTAACGCTTAAACATGCATAACAACACTGTCAACAACGTGTTGCTGATATAAAAAGGTATAAAGGAAAATACATTATTTGTATAAGGCGCTTCTCTCTGTTCGCTCTGATTTCAATTCAACATCCGACCTGAGTCAAAGGCCACCTACGAAATCTTTTTTGTTACCTATATAAGTATAGTTATTCACTTACTCGTCTTTTTGTGGAACAGACGTCTGAACAATGCGGAAGATGTCTTATCCTCTTCGGAGAGAAGGCAGCAAATTGGAATTTTCTTCCTGGTAGGTGTACGTTTTTATTTTGTGGAGGCGACAACAGGTTTTCACGTTGCGTGACATACAAAATTACATGGATATGCACAGCAGCGCGTCCGCGAAAATTAGAAAAAGAAAACAGAAAAAGGAAAACGAAAACAAAAACCACAAGAAGAGTGGCAGAAAACTAACACATTTCCCTAAGAAAATGTTCTCGACTCATCGACAAAACCAATAACGAAAACAAAGCCAGAAATAAATTTATATATAAAAAAATTATAATATGAACGTTTGAGAATACAGAAAAGGATATTCCCATAACTTGGGAATGAAAATAGGATGCATTCCAGCAACCGATAAGAAATGAAGAGATTTTGGAAGGCCTGATTTATGATTGTCGACTCATCGACAAAACCAATAACGAAAACAAAGCCAGAAATAAATTTATATATTAAAAAATTATAATATGAACGTTTAAGAATACAGAAAAGGATATTCCCATAACTTGGGGATGAAAATAGGATGCATTCAAGCAACCGATAAGAAATGAAGAGATTTTGGAAGGCCTGATTTACGATTGTCCTTCATACATGACAAATTTGTTATTTTCTTTGGCAGGAGGGGGAGGGGGAGGGTGGGAGTGAGGGGTATGAGTAAATCGCAAAAATGTAAAGCTTTAGCACAAGTGAGACTGTCCACGATTGTTTATTTACTACTTAATGTTCCCGTATTTGAAAATAATCGAGTTTGATTAAAAAAGTCAAGTTATTGCTACAGATATAAAGTGTTAAAATTTAAAAACAAATGAAATAGGGAGCATTGACCAAAATGACCAACGTATCATTGATTTTTGTTCAAAATGATATGCAGCTTGTAATATGAGAACAACAGAGAAAACGGCGAAATGTGTGAAAATGGTCTCTACGTTTTTGCCTCTAGCGCGCTTGCTTTTTACGGGCCAAACTAACCATTTCAGTATGATAAAGAAGAATAGTTGCCCGTTCGATAGAATCCCTTTTTGCCCTGTAGATACGTATACCCCCGACGCTGTGATCTTCCGAAATAAGGTAAAATTTGATGAATCAACTGAAGAGCGAATGCTATATTTTTTAAGCGTGTAAATAGCAAAGAAAAATTGTTAACATGGCAATGAAATGTAGTTTAAAAGGAAGTCCAAGGGATGAATTTTCGCTCCCTGACCGCGGATTCTCGAAAGTTACAGACTGTGGCTCTTAATATTCTGAGGTCGGCGCTTTTACATATTTCAAGAAGTCTTTTACCGTGATTGTTTACTTCATTGTCAAAGCTATTTCGCTGAGTAGGATTTAGCGAAAGTTCAGATCCGTCATTTGGAATAACGTTCGACCCTTCTTGACAAATACTATCCGAATATTTCCCTGTTCTCGAATTAAAGTCGCCCATAAGGAGTATCGATCCATGGGAGGAAAAAAGTGCAATGTCCATTTCAAGTTCTTCGAATAATTCACCATTAAAATACCGCGAGTTGTGCGGAGGAATGTAAAGTCTACATGTATATATGTCTTTGTTGGTTTTGGTATAATCTTTGCTGATTTTAAACCATAGAAAATTTGGTGATTTTTTCACATTTGAGATCCAATCATGCAATGCATTTTTGTAAAGTAAAGCTATACCACCGGAGTTACGACCACCTTTTCTCGAATTAATAGCATCTTGAATTACTGATCTATATCCTGATATTTCAACATCTGTGCATTTCCAAGTCTCGGAGACAATTATGAAATCAAAATTATTACTCATATTTAAAAAATCTATGTTGTGCCATTTGTCCCCAATTGATTTAGAAGGTAGGCCATTAATATTCCAAGCAAGAAAAGACAATTTGCTTGTGTAATACAAGCAATTTGTCATCGTCGTAGGATCTATCCATTTTTTGCTAATCGGATTATGGCCATTCTGGTAGATAATTTAATGCTAAATAAACGATTTAATAAGTCTGAAAAAGGACATCAGTTCTTTTGGAACCTCTACAGTTGCGTCTCTATTCTGAGGATCAACTGTTGGTGACGGGACATTTCTGTGGGAAAGCCCTTGACTGCGCCGCTGTATGAGGCGGATTGTTGACGACGCGGAGACCTTGTTTGGGTGTTAAGTTATCGTGCTGGTCTCGTTCAGTTCTACCACGGATCGCTTCTACTAAGTTAGCCACAAACAAACCAATGTGACGTCTCGGTAAATGTTTATTGTCATGTAAGACATCTGGGCCTTTGGCAAATACGTTGTCATGAGTGACCAGGTGCACATTTGGTAACTTTGAGCATTGAACGCAAATTTGTTCGTTAATGTGAGTAATGTTTGGAGATGAAACATCTGCTCGTGGAAGTTGTGTTGAATAGCTAATTTTTCTACAGGGAAATTTAGTTGATGCTTCTGTAATCATAGTGGTAATTCCAGATATCAGATCATCCACTGTGTGTGTCATTTCTAGATCATTTGTTCCGGTGTGTATGACGATGAGTTGAGGAGAATCAACAATTTCGTTCTGTATCAAGGCCCGTGCGTTGTCAACCTTTGGACAGCGGAAGTATTGCGCAGTATATGAGGATGGAAACATCTTTTTCGTGCTTAAAAATCTACCGTTAGAGTCACACAGGAAGACTGCTGTGGTTGCTGTGTTTGGTGGTGTACCATCACCAGCTGGTCTACCAGGAGGTAAGTTGTGGGTGTTGGAATCAGAGCCCGTCTTGTTGTTTTGCCGTGTTTGTGTTGTTCCATCACGAGTGTTGTTGTCATCAAGATTGGCTCTTACATGACCCGGAGTAACTGTGGTTGACTTGTCATCGGAAACATTTCTTACGTGACGTTCCGGAGGAAGCGGCGGAAGTGGATTTTTGTTGTTTAACTCTGGGGTTTCTTCTTGCAACAATGGAAAACGGTTTTGTGTGGACAGATCTACAAGAAGGAGTTCTTGTTCTACAGTTGCTGGTTTCGAGAGGTGTTCGTCCTGAGTTGGTTCCCTTAAATTTGAAGAGAGTTGTTTGTCGTCGGCGTCAGAAACTGGAGCGAGTGCATCTGCCGATTTCTGCCATAAGGCTGCCATTTGATCTTCAAGAAAAGCGACATCAGTGTCAAGCTGACGGTGTTTTGCCTGTAAGGCCGCATTTGCTTCTAATAGTTTTGAGTTTTTCTTGTGAAGTGAGAGATTTTCGTCTTGAAGTTTCTTCATTTGTGTTGAGTTTTGTAGCAAATCATTTAACGCAGTGACTTGAGATGACAGATCAGAAGCAAGGTCTACGAATTGTTTGTTTTGTAGTTTCAATACATTGTCTTGTTGGACCAGTTTGTCCTTGAATTGCTGAATATCACCACCACTAATCAACTTGTGCTGAGAAAATTCTGCCTCTAACTCGCCCAGTATGGCGGGCCATCGCTGGCAAAAGTAGATATCATGATATCATGAATGATATCATGATATCTGCCTAATATCATGATATCGTGATATCATGATATCATGATATCATGACGTTAGGATATCACTACGATAAGATCTCGTTTAATTCGTAAACCATTTAGCAAATCTATTGTCACAGTTAACCATTTCGCAAATGCCTTGTTATCAGTGTTTTATTAATGTCTGACTTTACAGCCTGTTGATAAAATAAATCTACCCACAACCAACAGTACGGCTTTCCTTATTAAATCGTGTTACTTTAACAGTGTTTACAGCGTTGATTTTTTTTGTGTGTGTGTAGTTCTGGAGCTACCCCTCGTCAGTTCCATGGAAGAGCTCAGCCCAGTAGTTAGAAAAAGAGTTAACTCGAGAAAATACCATGATACGCGGGAAAACTAGTAAGAATAATGTTGAAAAATACCATGACGAGTCGGTGTATTTTGTGGGAGTGAGTACAATTGCTGCAAATAGGACATACGTTTTTTCGCTTTGATCTGAGTTGTTGACTAGAGCTGAAGATCAGAACGACACACGCCATCGGAGAAAAAAAAAACCAAAGCGCAACTCGCACGCAAACCCTTCCCCCTCCACTCCTTTAACCTACCCCTCCCAAGGTAAAAGTAGTTCCAAGTATCGTATCACCACAGTCAACTGACAACATAGGGGCTGGTCTTGAGAGAACATCCTTCCTTTCAAAGCTTAGGTTTCCCTCAGATCATTAGATCCCCTATTTTCGGGTGGCCATTACTTCTGGGAGGGTTTCATCCCAAGGTCTCTACACATGTATTAACGTTACTTTAGGGTAGGCGTTTCTCTCTAGGGGAGGGGTCGCGTTATCTCCGGAATTCTAAGGCAAATAAAAGAAGGAAAGTTATGGTTTGGTATAGATTATTTGCCGTGGATAGCCGTCGGATATAATTTGTCAGCAGACTAGCTACACAGCCGTTACACGGCGTAGGACAACTAGGGGTAACGAGCGTTAAGCTTAAGTCACACCACCTATTGCGTGACTGGCCAATTTTAAAAGTTTGCGGAAAAAAATTCTCCAGTCTACAGAAATAGCTTTATCCTTAACTTTAGACTTTCAGGTTTCCCCCTTGCTATTGATAAAACAGCTACCAAAAATCAGGCAAAAATCCAGCTAAAGCACGTGCTCACTGGGGACTGGGGATCTGGTTGGGTACGACCACACACTTAGCAAAGCTAGCCAATACAGTGTTGTTCTTTCCAGAGCACAAGTGTCCATCCCAAGAAAAGGATTAACGCATGTACAGGCCTCAAGGTCATCTTGAAGCACGCCCAGCACGCGGACAACGTCACGGTTCGCAGAAGTAAAAATGACACGCTTTTTTTCCGATTACTGATGGCCGTAGTTAACGTCAACTCAGCGTGGTAATTTCAAAAGTCAGACATTAAAAATAACACTGATAACAAGGCATTTGCAAAATGGTTAACTATGACAACACATTTGCTAAATGGTTTACGAATTGAACGAGATCTTATCGTAGTGATATCCTAACGTCATGATATCATGATATCATGATATCACGATATCATGATATTAGGCAGATATCATGATATCATTCATGATATCATGATATCTACTTTTGACAGCGATGGCCCGCCATAGCCCAGGGTTTTTCGTAGCGAGGAAATTTGTTTGAGACGGCTTGGTGTGAGAGTGGAAGAGATAAGCTCACCGTGTGGTGTCTGTGGTGTTTCCTTTGGTTTCTGTGAAGAGATTTTAGCATCGGAGATTTCTCAGAAGAAGGAATATCGTCGTCTGGGATAAACTGCACAAAGTTTCTAAAAAATAGTGGTAACGAGGATGGGAAGACTGGGTTGTCTGAGATGGTAGGCAGTGGCTCAATTGTATTTACGATATCCAAGAGGACAGGAAATTCATTAGCACACCAGTCTTCGCACATCTTTCGCTGGACCATAATCCGACCAGTCGAGACGAAAACTGTTAGTGCAACAAACTGATCCTCCGAGTCGACAGTAGTGCTATAAAGGTGGAGGAAAATTTTTCACATTTAGATGGTGTACTGTAAGCATCTTGTTCTTCCCAAACTGCCTTGTAACCAGTTCCATCTCCATTTAGTAATTGATAATATCGATTAGCAAACACAGTGATCCACACTAAAAGTCGACTCTCCGAAGTACAGAACGCGGAGCATCGGGCCGACGGCTTGTAAAGAGTGAAGTCTATGGATTCGAACGGTGCCTGCTTCGATTTTGTTGCTGTATTGTTGAATTTGTCTACCAAATACCGGTTGGAGTCATTACTCGGTTGCGTAACCACCATGTGTGATGACTTGGCTTGGCGTGTTTTGTCACTAAATCCTTCGTCTTCTTCATCGCACTGGTTACTTTTACTTTCTTCCTGCATTGTTGTAAGGTAGCAGTAAATTATTCACCAGAATAAGGCCAAAAGAAGCCCAAAAAGCACTAGTTTCTACGCCTCATAAAGAGAGCAATGTTCACCGGCAGCCTTGGGGAGGGGAGGGGTAGGCATATTTACTGGGCAGAGAGATATATCACAACGATTAACCTACTCGTGGCTCCTAATGATTGAGATATGGTTTAAATTCTCGGAGCCAGTCAAAGGAGTGACAACTCATTATCTGGTCAATCTTAGGGACTTGTCAGAAATTAGCAAAGGGGAGAGGGAGTGTAAAATGGGTCCCTGAAAAGGAAGAGTCATGAAAAAATAGGCAGTGAAAGAGCTACGAGGGTCACATGGATTTACACTGATGTGATCATAACAAGCATTGTGATTTAATATTATAGTGCGACAGGAACAGCAAATCAATATACAAAAGATCATCATCATCATCATGATAATTCTCACTCGTGGTAAAGGGCAGATTTTGCTTGATAGTGTCCTGTGCTACCCTGTCCTCGCTCTCGGTTCTATCGGCTGATAGTGGGCTCGCGGAATTCGCCCCTTGCCAACTATCAGCCGATAGAAATCTCGAGCTCGCTAAAGCTAAAGTGGAAAGTTTGATCTAGTTCACATTGTAAGAAAAAAGCTTAAAAATTATTATTTAAGGGGAAAATGAGTTAGAATCCTACTAAAACAATTACATTACTCGCTATCAATTTCTATGAGGTGATAGCTGATTCGGCCAAAATCTTGAGCTCATAATCGTATTATTAAATATGAATTATGTTGGGGTGTAGTGGTTTAAAAATATTAACTTACAGTTAGCCGGCATTCTTGTTTCTTTAGCCATCTTGTTTTGGTTCTGTTTCTTTTTCTTTTATTTGGCTTAGAATTAAGGATAAATGTACCTTAAAGAGTCTAAAACATTTTTCTTTCAATTCTGAAAGTTGATTATTATTCTCTGGTCTGGCCATGGAGAAGGTTGATTTGTCCCATTGTTGTTCAAAGAGCTGATATAATAGATTCTTCTCGACTTTTTCTTTTTCCAGAGTAAAAAGCTCTGATTTCATTATCAATAGAACTCAGATTTGTTTTATTTGTTTGGCCTTCTCCAATATTACCATCGGGAATCAGGGTATAATTGCTGACAAGAACAGCTCCTGCTTAATGGCGTTATTGGAGGTATAATCTGTGCACACGCAGGGGGAGGGGGGAGGTTGTGATGTTTTAGGCCAAGCCCAAGGGGTCAGAAAATTTCATTCCCATCAACAAAGACGGTACATCATTTCATCGCTCAATTTTGAATCTCAAGCCCCTCCTTCCCCTGCTAATTTTGGACAAGTCCCTTCAACATTTTTGTTTTTGTCTCTGTAGGTCTCCACGAAGAGGTCTTCAGTGTTCATCGTCTTTGTAGAATAGCCTACCACCTGACATCAGTTATAATAATAATAATAATAATAATAATAATAATAATAATGATAATAATTATCACTTATACAGGTAGTTAAACATAAGACACATTATGTATGCATTTTGTTTTTTGGTTCAATAGCGAAGCGTGCGAGTGACGTCATGACTCAGACAAGACTCAGACAAACAAACCGGAATGGCGGACGATTTTCCTAAAACACTTTCTTAAACAGCCGGTGTTCGTAAAACATTTTTTAAAACGAAAACTTCGCCTAGATTTTCTCTATTTCTTTCAGAACACGCTGATGTTGTCTGAGCCTCGTGGGGGGGGGGGAGGGGGGTATAATCGTTTGCATTTTATTTTAAACCTTACGTGCTTTGCTATTAAGAAATGAATTTTACGAGACAACTCTTGTACAGCATGACTTGCTTAAAGGGAAAATTCTTGATTAATGTCTACCAAAAGTATTAGTCTGCGAGCCCGAGTTCTCCGTTAACAATAGCCAACTGGGCTGTGCCTCGTTGACTACTCACTCATGGAAAACGCTGTCTCCAACTTTTTTTTTTTGAGAAAGAAAGCAACTTCCAGGATTTTTTAGCAACTTTTGACAATCAAATTTCGAGCGACCTGTTTGTGAAATTCCGAGCAACTTGTCAAACAGCCATACGCTTAAGCCCATACTTTTTTTTTTTTAGTACATAGCTTTTTTTAGTCCTTTATCACTTGGGACAAAAGTTCATCTGTACATTGAATTTTTTTTTATTCCATTATCTGATTTTAAAAGCAACATTCAGCACAAAGCTGAGTTTTACATAACAATTAAACAAACGCATGTCCGATCTCTGACACTTTGGCAAATGGTCTTCACTGGGTCATGACTGTGCGTGTCTCCACGTTGGGGGCAGTTTCCAATCAAGGCCGTCTGTGTTTTTAATTTGTAATAGGACGTTGAAATCAAAGTAGTTCTCATCGTAGTGTTTTTGAACGTCTTGCCAATGCATTTCTTGAAGAGTCCTGGTTTCGGCGACTTCTTCTGCGCTCATAGAATGGTTTATAACCATTTTTGTGCTGTCGTATTTTCCACAAGTATCTTTTCTGGGTTTTCGGTAGCTTGGGTTATAACTGAAGAAAATCGTTCTAAAAGAAGTTATACTTAGGGGAGGCTTGGCAGCTGTCCCTAAAACACGACCTTTTAGTTTTAAAAATTCGTTGTAGATCTTGGACAAATTCAGGGATGGCTCCAGATATCTCTTCTCTGCTGCTTCATGTCGCGTGTAATGTGATTTTTCCGGTTCATATGACCAGATGTGCTCTACAACCTGTGCGAGGAAAGGAAATTAGTACAACAATAGAGTGTTTTCATAAACCCCTATCCTTATATGCTAATAAGAATCGTTAAATGCTTATGCGAAGAACAATAAAGAAAGCACGCAAAAGCACGTACCAAAGTTAAACCATTCTTTTAAATTTTAAATTGTGTACATGATGGTGTGTGATATCTGAATGGTTTGTACGAACAACAGACAACGGTAACAGAGGAATGTGATTAACTCTCTTTTTTTAATAGGGAAATGTCGAAATGATCTTTCGTAACAGTTCCGTTGTCGTGGAGAAACATTACACAATGCCTAAGATATAGAGTTAGACTGCCGGCTTTGTAAAAGTGTACGTTTACTACTCGATATCAGGAAATGACAGATTAAACAAACAGGAACAACTTTTCTTTTAAGAAATTAAACCGGGTTAAACATTTCAAAATCCCCACACGTAAACAGACATTTTTACCGCATTAGGACTTTAAAGGAAGATCGGCTCGCTTCCTTTCAAAACACATCACGTTCTTTGTTGTTTCAGTTGTTGTTTTCCATTAGTTGAGCAAACACTTAGATTCTGCACACCAGCACACCAACACGTGCGCAATTAAGAATTTGAAACAACTGTTTCAAATATTATATTTACTAGTAGTAATCGCAGATTAGTGGAGTGCGTTCGACTGCAACCCTTGTCGACACCGACATTAGGGAAAGAAAGAGTCTCCTCAGCTTTCTAACCTTTCTCGACCCTTCCCCTGGGTTGTTATCAGTTCATATATTTTCATAGTTAAATAGAAAATCGAACATTGTCAGATATGAAATACATGTAAATCTTAAAATAACAAAGTTGCGTGACATAATTGTTATTTTTCCGGCGGACATATTTAGTTAGATGACCGGTTGTATGTACTCATCGAAAGTTTCACATGTAAATACAGAACTAAACTGAAATGTTACAAGTACCGATGAACTCTTTACCTTTGATAACCTCCAAAAATATTCGCGCAATGGTCCTCTCAACCTCTTTTAGTTCGCGGCTTCGTTGATAAACGTCGATTTCCGAAATAAGCAGACAACTCGATTTCTAAATTTAAAAGTGGCAAAATGGACATTACACAAAACTTCGAGAGTAACTCGCCAAGGCATTGTTCGAGAGAGAAATGATTTAAGTATCAAGTAAATTTAGATAGCGTGTTTCTTTCACGGACATATAAATTTAAACGTTGTATGCCGAGTGGTTCTTCATCGAAGGCGAGAAGGTTAGAATGCCAACTGAGCGGCGAACTGTAGGTTGACATATGAACCAAGGAGTCGTGCATACTTCTCTAAGACTTCGATCAAGGATTTACAATAACTCCTTGGACGAAAGGTTGCTTTTCCGAGCCTGGAACTTCCCTCGTTAGAAACAAGCTTCTTCGCAACAAAGACGCCTTTGGGTGTGAAAGCGAGGTCATTTGGTTCCATGAAAGCTAGTCAAAGTATGTACCAGTTCCCGGCCGAGGTTATGCCCCTGCAAAAATCTTCGGGGGGGGGGGGGGGCTAAATTGGTGTCCGTCCATCCACTACAGAGAAAATCTCGATTTCACTCCGGCCGGGATTAGGGTTGCGTTCTGCTATCGTCGAACGCAATTAGCATATAAGAATCGGGGTTTGTGAAAACACTCTAATAAGCTCAATCAATCAAAACACAACAAGAAACGTACTGTCCCTTTATTGTGTGTGTATTGTGTTTTCCTCATTCTTTTGTTGGTGCTGTAACTAAATTTAAATATGTTTTGTAAACTAAATTTAATTTAATTTATGTTTTACGGCGATCGCGCGTTTGCTGTAGCTGGCCCGAATTAATGGCATCCTTTACCTCTAGAGATTATGAAGTCAGGAAATATAAATAGTTTTAACAAGGCTTTGAAAACGCACCTTTTCAAGCAGGCTTATAACTTGTAGGATATTTATATCTTTAGTTTATACATACATGTAATTTTTCTTTTTAGTTAGTTTTTCATTTTGTAATCAACGTAGCTGTGAGTACGTCCAAATCGTTTGCAAGTCGTGCAAATCCCGCACGACGCTAAACACATACGTACTCACAGCTACATTATTTGCTGTGAAAAGTTATTAATAATATTCAAAGAAATCTAACAATTGAACGAGTTTAACAATTAAACGAATTATTTCATATTACAATATTAGAATTTGGGACTCAGGGTAGAAAAGAGGGAGGGAGATGTACGGGAGGCGGAAAGTGCTGTGTGTACGTCCAAATCGTTTGCAAGTCGTGCAAATCCCGCACGACGCTAAACACATACGTACTCACAGCTACATTATTTGCTGTGAAAAGTTATTAATAATATTCAAAGAAATCTAACAATTGAACGAGTTTAACAATTAAACGAATTATTTCATATTAGAATATTAGAATTTGGGACTCAGGGTAGAAAAGAGGGAGCGAGATGTACGGGTGGCGAAAAGTGGCGGGAACCGAGATTAAAGGGTGCGGGTGACGGGAAGTTTGTACCCACATCCCCCTCCCTGTCTGTCCCCTAGCCCCTCCCCCATTCAGTCAGAAATGGCGGAAATGTCGAATCCAGGTATTAAGGTCTCAAGAAACGGTCAGTTTGCCGTGAAATAATAATTATTTGATAAAATGATGTAATGATGACGTCATCATGACATCAGCAAAATATTTTGATGCATTCTCACTCGTGATCACTCGTAGTCACTCGTAGTCACTCGTGGTCACTCGTGGTCACTCGTGGTCTTCTCGTGGTCACTCGTGGTCACTCGTGTGTACTTTTAGACACGATCATTAAAAATAGTCCAGCTGTTATCGACCAAAAAAAGCTCGAATTGTTCAAATTGGTGATACAAGCATGAAACTTTTACAGATTGTTAAGGGCCCTAAGGGAAATATTTTCTGATGTAGGGCCAAGCCAAATTAAGCTCTGGAGTCCACATCTGCGCATGCCCCGATTTTGCTAGCGTGGGAACGAGGCTAAAAAGGAAAAACGCCTTAAATGAAAGAGTTTTAAAAAATAACCATCAGTTATAACAAAACTGATAATTTGTAGTACATTTTGATAAACTTCAAGCTTTTAATTCAGTCACGTGACCAGTTATAACGTTTTTAATTATCAGGCTTGGGTACCCTGTGGTGAAATTTTGTTTACACGATTATTCAATGTTTTGTGCATTATAATTGCTGAAGAACTGGTTTTTAGCCCACAGATATATCAAAAAAGTGAAAATTGTTTTATTTCTTTTTAATGTGGCCACTTAAAAAGTCTATTTTCTATCTTTTTTCTTTACGTTTCTCTTTGCTGTTTGTTTCGTTTATAATTTAGAATAATAAATTAATACTGCACGAGGACAAGGGATTTCTTGTCTGATTGCCATTGTGCCCAAGTGATTAAAATCATCCCGTTTGTCTTTGGCGATAGCAAGGTAATCTATTTAGTATACAATGTACCACTCAGACCCAGGTCTCTCACGGTTTTCAATATGGCGGCGTCCATGAAGTGTACTTCCAGCTCTCTCAGGTAAGACATCATTTGGTACAATAACTAGCTTTTTTCGGGAAATTTCATGACAATTTTATAAGAACAAAACACTTTGAATGTAAAATGGAGCTTTTGTTATTAACTAAAGGCAATTAGTCATGTCAACTGTGGCGTTTCTGTAGGATTGGAATCAGGTTTCTTAAATTAGCTCTTCGACCTATTTTGCAAGTTTTAGAGTTTTGAATATGAGCCCTTTGGCGATAGTGCTAGGCTAGTTAAATCCATCTTTGCGGCTTTTTTATCATCGAGTGAGCCTTGAAGTCACCCAATAAACTGAGTTAAAAATTTATTTTCAGCTGAACATGGATTGGGGGAAATGCATAATCTGCCAGAAAACTAAACACGAGAGTCTTCAATGTCTTGCGAATTCAACCCGAAAAGACCCAGGCATAGGGTACAGCACTTTCATCAAGGCTGTGAAGGAATTCAAGGAAATTGGGATAACTGTAACTCAATTTCTTGATGAAACTAAACATGACATCGAAAATGTTCTTCTTGAAAACAAAGCTTCTTGGCACAAGTCCTGCAGAGACAATTATAATAGTACTAAATTAGAGCGTGCAAAGAAAAAAAGAAAACAAGCTGACGTAGAAGAAGAAGAAAAAGGGTGTGACGCAGATGGTAGTGAAACGGCCCAGTCTAGTCCTATAAAATCCAAGCGTAGTCTTACTCCTTTTGATCCCAAAATCTTGCAGTGCTTCTTTTGCGAGAAAACTGATTTCGCAAGTAACCTACGTCTTGCTTCTACCCTGGAATTGGACAAGAAAGTCAGAGAATGTGCCATTCTTTTGAATGACAGTAAACTCATCGCTAAACTTTCAACTGGCGACCTCATAGCAATCGAAGCAAAGTATCATGCAGCTTGTTTAGTTAAACTGTATAATAGAGCGAGGCCATTACAGAAACAATGCTCTGATGCTACCGACAGCTCATCAGTTGACCTTGAAGAGTTAGCGTTTGCAGAGCTTATAGGTTACATTGAGGAAGGCCTGGAACAGGAAGCGCCAGGAGTGCTGACACTCTCTGAGTTAGTGAGATTTTATCAATGTAAACTCAAGGAGGTAGGAGCTGAGAGTGGAAAAACCAATGCTACCCGTCTAAAGGAAAGAGTATTAGAAGCAGTCCCGGACCTTACGGCTCACCCAGAAGGCAGAGAAGTCATACTAGCTTCAAGACATGACATAGGAGGGATATTGACGGAAGCGAAAAGAGGAGATTCCGATGCATGGTGTCTTGCAAGAGCACCTCATATAGTGAGGAAGGACATCCTAAAAGTAGATAACTCTTTCAATGGAACATTTTCCCCAGAATGCCAGAAGAATTCAATTCCTGCCTCACTGCTCTCGTTAGTTGGTATGCTTATCAAGGGGCGCACCACCAAGATTGATCCCTCAAATAATCAGGCGTGTGTGTCTGTCTCACAACTTATTGTGTTTAACAGTATAGCAACTGAGACCTCGTCATAGCCCAGAAGCAACTGGTAGTACCCATCATATACGGTCAAGAGAGTGTCCGCTGCCCATATATACAGCGCTGAAAATACACGGAGCAACAAGGGACAGAGCCCTTATTGATGCATTTTATAACCTTGGTTTGAGCATATCGTATGACAGGTTCTTGACGGTGTCTACTGAAATAACCAACAGCGTCATCGACAGGTAAAGTATGAGAATCACTGAGAATCGTATGATACTCTTTTCTTTCGATTTTCAGGACGAGATATCATACGATGTGTTCACTTCTTCCCCTTGTTTTATCGTTATCGGGTCCAACTCGGCCTTTTCTAACTCTGGTTGGAACCGTGTGATATTGCTTTGTTCGTGTTATTTTCATAGCGGGATCTTCCTCCTGAAAAGGCTTTGAATAATCCTATATAATTGATTATAGTGAAATATCAATTCTCAATATTGAAAATCACTATCATTGAAGGGCTACATCCAGAAAACGGTTAACACGTAAGTGCAAAACCCAAATCACTAACCAATATGAAGTCGAAGTCATTTCACAACAAGGCAATCGGGAGACAAAAGTGAATCAAACATGATTAGTGGCACGGGTAAGCACTTGCACGTTTTGTTTTAGTCACACGATTTAACTGAAACACAATAAGCTTTGCTATATGCAAATAATGACGCGTAGAAAAGGCAAGTCTGAATTGCTTCCGACAGTTATCTAAAATCCCTTTTAATCTTTATCACTATTTTCTATTAGGTACAACAGTGAAGGCGTGGTGTGCCCGTCTAAGCTAAGGAGGAAGCTATTTACAACTGCTGCTGTAGATAATATAGATCACAACACAAGTTCCACCAGTTCACAATCATCGTTCCATGGAACAGCGATCTCCCTGGTACAACACCCGTCAGACACAAAGAACGGAACCACAAGAGTCGTAGACACCTTCGATCCAAAGAAGTGTTCTTCTAAAACCATAACTGAACTCCCAGCTTGCTACAGAGACGTCGCACCAATGGCGCTTCCCAATAAAGAACTGAAAGCTCCTGCTTTAGGTCAACAGTCACTTGAATCTTCTGATTCTACTTGCAATGATAAGGACGATGAAAAGGACTGGCTATCACGTGCACAAGAGTTATATAACAAGGAAGAACTTGATCCGAAGGATTTTGTTTCGTGGGCAGCTTACAGAGCAACCAAAACTCCACTCTCCATCTATAAGCCTGCGATAGTCACGTTGCTCCCTATGTTTACTGAGAATGCACATTCGTTGGCTATGATAGCACATAGCATGAAAGTCATCAAAGCGGCTGTGCAGCATCTTAACCCCTTGCAAACGCCAGTTATCGCTCTAGACCAACCTTTATATGCCTTGGCAAAGCAGATCCAGTGGACGCTTCCTGAATTTGATGAAGACAAGTTCTTGGCCATGATGGGAGGACTCCATATCGTGATGGCTTCATTGAAAATGCTAGGAAAGTGGCTTTCTGGTTGCGGATGGTCAGAGATCATGTATGGTGCGGGGGTCGCAACTCAAGGGATTGTAGAATCGTTTCTAACTGCAAGTCATGTGACACGCACACGACGCGCACATCAAGTGACAGCGTCAAGTCTTCATATTCTGAAGAAGAAAGCGTACAGTGCATACAAGGATAAACTTGAGGAGACTGAGCAGAGCCTAACATTTGAAGACTGGGAAAACACAATGGAAAAGAAATCACCACATTTTCTGTTCTGGGGACTGGTCTTACATTTGGAGCTCACCTGTCTACGCCTTGTGAGGGCCTTCAGAGAAGCCAACTTTGCACTCTATGTTGATGTGATCCGACAGATACTACCTTGGCTGTTTGCGATGGACCACACAAACTATGCTAGGTGGCTGGCTGTGCATTATCGGGATATGCAGGTTCTCTCCTCTAAGCACCCAGATGTGTACAAGCATTTCAGCGATGGTGCATTTGTCGTACACAAGACCAACAGAGCCTTCTCCTCATAGCGTTAGATCATGCCCACGAGCAGGTGAATGCCTTAGTAAAAGGCCAAGGTGGAGCAGTTGGTCTCACTGAAAATCCTGCAACCCTAAGAAGATGGATGGTAGCAGGCCCCGAGCTGTCGCGAATGGTAGACGAATTTGAGGGAAGCTTTACTGTATCCGAGGAACAAGATCACCATGAACAGAAACCAGGTGTGCAATCTACATTTTTAAAAGATGTGGTCAACACTGGGTCTTGCTTTTAGGAACTTGGTAACCCCTTTACTGAAGAGAGCGAGAACCTAATGGCGATTCACACTAAAGATATTATGGACGATAGCGTTGTCGCAACAGTAAAGAATGCACGCAAGATTGGTGAGGAACAATTCTGTTTATTTGTCAAAGAAAGATTCATTGACCGTAGTAAACCAGTTACAGATCCACTCAAGAAGAACAATCTCCCTACATTTAGTACTCCAACTAAGAAGGCTGTATCGAAAGACCAGGCAAAAGTCAAACTGTTGAAAGAGGACTGTTCCTTACTTGGACGGCTGTACATTGCTTGTCAAACCCGTGACGGAAACGCGGATGAGTTTTTTTCGTATGAAAATCAACCTTGGCCACCATCCCTTTCAGACCAAGGACAGCTGCGAGGAAGACGAAAAGCCGACTTGCTGAAGTGCCTGCCACAAGCAACCTCGCCAGTATCGACACCTCCAGTAGATGCCGTAATTCTCGATGGAGCGGTTATTGTTCAAATGCTGGAGCCAAAAACAGAGCGCACCTTCGACGAATACTTCAGTATAGTATTTGCTCCATATGTCCTCAAGCAACTGGAGAACGCCAAGCGTGTTGACCTTGTGTGGGATGTCTATCTAGATGATTCATTAAAGAAATCACTGCGAGAGAAGAGAGGTGCCGGACAACGTCGCAAAGTAATGGGATCTACAAGAATTCCAAGCGACTCTAAAGGTTTCCTGAGAGTCGATGGCAACAAGGAAGAGCTATTCAAACTGCTTGCAGACAAGGTATGTATAGATTTAGGATGTTTGCCTTCTTTGTCAATACTTATCATAGCAATAGATCAACAGGATTAAGGTTTCACTAGAATACATTAGTGAATCCATTAATGCAATTATCTATGACATAACCTATTTCAGATCGTTTCATTGGCACTTCCTGAAGGCAAAGAGGTTTACTCGACTCACGGTAGCAACGTGCTAACTTCCAGCAACAGATCTGAAATGAGCCACCTTGCGCCGTGCACCAACGAAGAAGCCGACACTCGCCTGATGATCCACGCTCTTGATGCGTCATTACGAGGTCATCAGCGCATCAAGATCAGAACCAACGACACAGATGTGATTGTTCTCGCCCTTTCAGTTGTCAGCACACTCCCCGTTGATGAATTTTGGATAACATATGGTTCAGGGAAGAATGTACAACACATGCCTGCGCACGTCGTCGCTTCATCCTTAGGTTCCTCTAAAGCGTCCACGTTGCCAATGTTCCACGCCTTGACAGGGTCCGACACAGTTTCATTCTTCCGCAACCGTGGAAAGAAGTCTGCATGGGATGTTTGGAACGTCTTTCCCGAGTTGACCCCAGTTCTATGCGCTTTGAAGGCTTCACCAGAGATCATCACGGGAAGAATCACTTGCTGTCTTGGAAAGGTTTGTGGTAGTTCTCTATGACCGAACAAGCAGTCTATTGAAAGTCAACGAAGCACGCCAGGAGCTATTCTGCAAGAAATCAAAGGAATTTGACACCATACCGCCAACATAAGCAGCGCTTGAGCAGCACATCAGACGAGCAGTACTTCAGGGAGCTCATATTTGGGGCCAAACCCTCTTGTGCCAGCCCGCACTTCCTAGCCCTGCAGACTGGGGATGGCAGCGTCAAGCACGTCGCTGGTCACCGTATTGGACGACTCTTAAACAAGCAAAAGACACCTACTATGAACTTATCCACTGTGGATGTAAAACTACATGCAGGGGGAGATGCAAGTGTATGAAGGCTAATCTGGTGTGCACCGGCCTCTGCAAATGTGGCAGAAATTGCCAACAGCAATAGTTAAAGAACACTCGAGTGATAACGTATATATATGTAGTGTATATAAAAAGCCTATTGCAAGATATGTAAGTCTCGAATTTGTACAAAGATGATAGGTTTTGAGTCCTAGAAGCAAAACATGAAAAAACATGATTGATATGTTTTGAGTTAGGTATCAACTGACGCAAAAAGAAAGCCTTTATCATCTGTGTAGCAGAACAAATTGGGCGCATATGATTGTTTCAATCATCGTTATAAAGCCCATCTCACAATATATAAGCCTCAGAATTGTACTTGAGGGATAGTTTTTGAGTTCAAGAAGCAAAAGTATTGTTAGTCATTTTTGTGTTAGATATGAACTGACATTAAAAAACATTGAAAAATCGTGTAATCAAAATTTCAACACAGGGTACCCAAGCCTGATAAGAAACGTTATTACTGGTCACGTGACTGCATTAAAAGCTTAAAGTTTATCAAAATTTACAACAAATTATTAGTTTCGTCATAACTGATCGTTATTTTCCTAAAACTCTTTCATTTAAGGCGTTTTTCATTTTTAGCCTCGTTTCCATGCTAGCAAAATCGGAGCATGCGCAGATCTCGACTCAGAGCTTAATTCGGCTTGGCCCTAATCAGAAAATATTACCCTTAGGGCCCTTAGTAATCTGTGAAAGTTTCATGCTTGTATCACTAATTTGAAAAATTTTGGTCGATAACAGCTGGACTAAAAGCGCTTCATGTGCATTAGCTTCAATTGCAACCAGTTACAGTTCTATAACGAGAATACGAATATGGTCTAAAGGGTGGCCGCTTTTGATTCGAATTCTTTCCTGCAGTCACGGTCCAATCAGAAGTCACGTTCTGATTGGATTACAGTTGACTTTTAGAGCAATCTTCCTGCATGGAGCCCGTACCATTACAGTTTTTACAATAACTGACCTCTCTCCCCCGCAGATGCCTCCTAAAGAAACGCACGGAGGCTGGGAAGAGAGAAACATTAATTGGTCGTAATTTTGGGGGGATGAAAGTGCAGACCGTGAAAATTTATAGCACTATTTCTATCGCTATTCAATAGCGCCTTGCAAAATTGAAAACAAGAAAAGATTCTCTTATCAATATCATAGTTAAAAAGATCTGTTGGGAGAAGTTAACATACCTCTGCTTTCAGTCGAGGGCTCAATCGTTTTTGGTTACTCTGTAAGATTCGTCTATCTTTTTCTACAGCTCCACTGAATGGCCTCCGCTTTTTAAGCAACACTCTAAGTCGTTTCTTTCCTACTCCTTAAATCTTCATAACTGCTCTTTTGCATTTTTGTAGTTTCGGATTCTCGTTTCCAGTGGTGTAACTGATAGTTCTAGGATTATCCATTTGGTTCTGCCTCCTCGCATTTGTCGTTTCTATACGCGCGGCCAAATGTTCGTTCTGTGCTTGGTATTAGCCATGCGGTCGAAGTCGTTTCTTATCTGCATTACAACGTCTATTCCAATATTCAACAGACAGGTGGTACTACAACATTTCAACCGCATTTCACGAACAAATCGAAATGGTCTGTTTTTCCTTGGTCTTATTTTCTTTTTGAAAATAAGACCGGCTCTCGGCGCCGGCGCGTTGCAAGTTCGTCTGCTCGTTTTCTGTCCCGGTGGGAAACCACTTTTTGTTTCTCGAACTTACATTGGAAACCTTGGTCCATAACGACGACGAAAAAAAAATTCGACGGTGACGTTCAAAACCGCGCGCGTTGTAATTACGTACTGGCCAGCAAAATAACATGCAAGTTCTGTTGCCCAAAGAATCTAGGCAATCTCCTTGACATTTCCATAGCTTTTTCTGTGTCTACCTCCTTTGCTAAATGGCTCACATTGTTTACACAACATGTCAGATCATAAACGCACCAAGTCGTTTCTCGAACTCCCACCGTGCGAGACCTGGGGATAATATCTTAGAATATTCTCTGCCAATCCCACAGTCCTTAGCACTGCGGGCATGAAAATAACTTACCTACCCCAGGAACTTTTAAAAGCTTAATTTCACCAACTTAAAAGCACGCGCAGCGCGAAATTTGTCTCCAATGATATATTCCCACAGTTTTCCAAACGTCTGCAATAAAACCCCTCCGAGATATAACGGTTCAAAGTTGTCAAACTTCCTCGTTCCCATACCCCTACACCCTAAGCCGAGCACTGGTGCTCAGGCGCCACATCGCCAAACATATGAAGACCGCCATTTTGGAAACGAAATATTGTGTTTCACTTCAAATTGGCCTTCTATACGCCACGATTAGCTCCAAAGTACACGTCCATGTCCGCTTCAAGCACCAGTTCGGCTACGAAGAAACATCACCCATAGTTTTTCGCGGATCCGAAAGACCTCCAAGGAATTTGACGGCTGTCCAAAGATTACCGCTTGTTACGGTCTGAACTGGGTTTGTTTGTTTTCCATCTCTCGATTCCATTACAGTTCCATTTCTCCTCAACAAGCTTCCAGCTGCAAGTAGCTAGGTGCTTACATCAGAAAATGCAGGTTTTCAGGTAAGAAATGGGTCTGGAAGAATGACAACGAGGGAACCTGACAGCACAAAATATATAAACGAAAATAGTATTGTAATGATACTCGTCTGTGCATTTGTGATAATACAGACGATTTAAACTTTGAAAATTGCACAGTAAATTAAAGCTTACAACAAAGCTGTCGTTTAATCTACACTAAACTTCTCCAGTGCGTGGAGTCACTACGTAAGCGCAGTGACCTCAAAAACGATTGTTCCAGACGCCCCCGGTAGTTGGTATCTCCACCTGTCTCGATTTAGAGGTGGTTGCAATTGTCAGATGTGGATCGCCTCCGCAGCATGCCTCTCCCAAGCCAGTCGGGTTCCCGGTCCAGAATTTATACGTTTCCGGATTGTAACTGGTGTCCCCGGAGCCTCCCTAGAAAGATGATTTGAAACCTCTGTTGAGGTGCTCCCTTTTAGGGAGGACCAGGGACACCAGTTCCATTCTGAAAACGTAAGAATTCTGAACAGGGACACAGACTGGCTTAGGATAGGCATAAAGGAGGTGTTCCACACCCGACAATTGCAACCATCTCTCAATCAAGACGGGGAGAGATACGGGGGTCTGGAACACTCTTTTGAGGTCGCTGCGCCTGCGCAGTGACTTCGTGCACTGAAGAAGTTTAGTGTAGATAAAACGAAAGCTCTGCTGTAAGCTTTAATTCCAATGGAACACCACCCCCTGAAAATCACCAAAATTAATCCCCATCAACTCCCCATAACTCGAACCTTCAAGGGAAATCAAAAAAGGTTGGAGTTATCGGGAGTTTGAGTTATGACACCACTTATCACATGTATTCACACAGGAAGAACTGACATGTTTTGTGTACCAAAACACCAGGAAACTAAAGAAATTGACACAGAGAACAATTAAACACATCAAAACTACAATGCTGCTCAGTTTTTCGAAAATTGTTTCAAAATAAATTCAGTGTTATGGAGTATGTTTTTTCTCATTACACTTTGACAAACGAGGCTCGAGTTAGCCAGGGTGTAGTCATAAGGAAAATGACCTGAAGGGAATAGGAAGTCACTTCGAGTTAGCGGGAGGTTCGAGTTATCGAGGTTCGAGTTATTGTGAGTAAAATAACAGCCAATGTCTGAAGCAAATCCAGGGGAAGTCAATTTTGGTTCGAGTTAGCGCGAGCTTCGAGTTACCGAGGGTTCGAGTTAGCGGGAGTTAACTGTAGTTCTCGCACAACAAAAAGAGTCGCCCATCCGCAAAATTAAACTGCTCCAAGATTTAGCACTACACGGTCTATTAAAAGTTGTACACTCAATTTGCAGTCGACGGAACTGAAGACGTATTATAACACATGCAAGTGCCTAAAAAATGTAGCAGAGTTGAAGATAAAACTGTATGCCTCTAAAAATTGTTTTCAAATTAAATTTAGAAGGTTTTAAGACATTCTCTGATTAATCATAAATTCTTTAGCGGAGTTTTCTTTTGCGCAGCCACACGTGAACTTCGTTTCCTAAATATTCGCGCTCGTGTAAATTTTCGCGCGAACTACGACGCCTCTTTACTGTACATATGGTATTGTGTATAACTTTATCCTGGAACTATAGTTCGTCAAGATATGTAACAGTCCCACACGCAAAAGTGTGATGGCGTTTCATAAATTTGCATGAACAGCTCGCAAAAACTCGCACCATTCTAAAAACAATCACAAAATGTACCAAAACTGATTGCGTCATTGTTACACGTGTTTGCCCGCGCTTGATGCCTGTTAAAAGTATATTCCTCGATTTCTGATTGGTTCACTGAGTAGTTTGTGTTTGTTTTCATTGGCTGGAATAATACCTTTGTTTTGATATTGCGACGCACAGATGAAAAGCGCTCTAAAGATACTAAAAAATATGAAATGTTCTTGATTTTAAGATTAAAAGAAGTTTCTCTGTCAGACTAGCGTTTGATCACTGTAGATGTGTTTGCGATTTTCTCAGTCAACCTGTTCGAATGCTTAATCTAAGGGCACTTGTGTGGCCACGACAGTATCCGCTTGGGCGATAAAGTACCTTTGGCAGCAACTGTAGAAAAATCGATTGAATAGGCGGGATCTGCAGCAGCCCGCGGGATTCCTAGCCTTCCGCAACTCTTCGTTCCTATTCTTCTTCTTGAGCCTCCTGAACCCCTTCTGGATCCTCGTCGTCGATTTCTTGTGCTGCGTTGTCCACCGCCTGATTTCTTTCTTCCTTGTCGACCACTGGATCCACGTTTTCTCTTCCTTTGACCAGCTTTTCTGCGTCCTTGTCGTCGCCTTCCATTTTGAGCTCGTTAATCTCTTTTTCTAAGGAGAGAATTCATTAGTTTGTAATTACTTTAGCGATGGAAATAATATAATCGTTATATTAACCCTATTCTGCCTGGGGGGGGGGGGCACATTGTGTCCGCGCTGACTTTAGCGAATTATAACTTTTAAACGGCAAGAAGAATAATCACCAAATCTCGTGACTTTTCCTTAAATTTATCAGAGAAAATTTTCCTCTGTCAATGACGTGTCTATGATGATTGACGTTTCCATAGCAACCGTCTTCTCAGAAGGGTATTTTGACTATTTTCTGTTTTTTTCAGTCCTTTTTCAGGTTTTCCCCCTTCGTTTGTAAGAAGAAGATAATTTTTTACTTTTGCGTGCTTGTTTTGACTAAGTCATATATTTTTTGGTGACGTCATTGTCAGCTGCATGACTACTGGTTTGGGATTCAAGATGGCGGCCTCAAATTCAAAATGGTGGCTTTGTGACGTTATTGTGACGTCACGACACGTCGTAATTGACATGTCATAAGCCCAATCTGTTACGCTAATTACGTGCTACAAACGTGCCAAGTTTCATTGAAAGAGCTTTAATACTTTTCGAGATCTATGGGGGGGCACTTTGTCCCCCCCCGGCTCAGAAACTCAAAAAAAGCCCAGGCAGAAGAGGGTTAATAAGTAAGAAATCGTCTCCATCCAGAAATGCTTTGTTTTTGTATCATTTGTGCACAACTGTCTTAATCTAGAACTGAAAATTTGTTTTGAAAACTAATTCGTTTCGACCGGATTCTGTGGTGAATTGGACTTTCTGTACCCGACTTGCAGTCTTTAAGCGCTCACTGTGATATCTGCCATAGAATTACACAGAAAAGAAATACGCTTCTATACACGTACGTTAGTCAGCATTCTAATGTAATATCTCCTGCTTTTGCATGCTTTAGAATTACACAGCAAAAAATTGCGATTCTGTACACATTAGTAAGCGTTCATTGCGATATCTTACGCTTTTGCATGATATAGAGTTACACAGAAAAGAAATACGCTTCTATACACGTACGTTAGTCAGCATTTTAATGTAATATCTCCTGCTTTTACATGATATAGAGTTACACAGAAAACAAGCGCGCTTCTATACACGTTAGTGAGCTTTGATATCTTACGCTCTTTGCATGATATAGAATTACGCGTTGTAATGAAAATTTACTCCAAGGCCAGTTCTTTTCGGTCCGGATGTTTCATACACATTGCTTGCGATGTCGATTCTCATGTTTGCTGCACTGTGAGTATGAGGGCAAACATTGCTGCCGTAGATCTTTCTCGAACGATAGACAGACTCAGATGATTCTCTGAACGTATCGCGGGGAGGAAAGGGGCTTTACCTCGGTGTAAGAACCTGTGAAACTCACGGATGACGTAAAACAAAGGAAACAAAAACATTTTAAACAATACCGTACAGCAAAACAAAAGCTAACAAACAAAGAAAATCTTGTCAGGTTCTTACACCGAGGTAAACCCAGGAAAGGCCTAATTCCAAAACGGGGAGTGCGGGTATATTTCCTCTGAGCTTGAATCCCAGACTAGTGAATGTTGATTATTAATGATTTTTACCTACAATAGTCAAACAAATAACCTCGCAACGCTGTGTCTTCGACAAGAATTGTTGCATGTCAACAAGTTTTTCAAGTGTAGTTTTCTCAAAGAATCAATTTGCCAAAGTCTTGACCAAGAACGAACAACAATGCTTAAAATACTAAGATAAAAAGTGTCTATGCATGGAGATTCAAATTCTGAATTGCTTTGAAGATCTTTCGGTAAAGCAAAATTTGGTCGTATAGTTTCACTTCGAACGACTGAGACAAAGCTTACAAAAGCGAGTTTTAGCTCAACATTTATATATTTTTGCCATGTGGTTTGTTGTTAACGTTTTTGTTTTATCAATGACACTTTTAAGCAGCTCTTTCTTGTAAGCTTTAAGTCTTATAATAATTTTGACTTTGATCGTGGAAGATAGCGCACGTAGAAAGGCTGTTTACAAACAATTCTCAAACCAACTGGCCTTCACTTCCTCCTTGAAAAAAACAAAACCTGCAAAGGTCGATCCGTATGGGAAAAAATTGTGCCCTCGGTCTCGAGTATGGCCCGAGGCCGCACTCGAGACCTCGGGAACAGTTTTTTGCCATACGGACACCCCGGTCGATGAATAACACATGTCGTTTATGTTCTGTACACTGTACACTGATCAGTGGTTAAACTGCCTTTGTGGCCATGATGAATTGATTACGAGCGGGTACTTTTATTCTGGGGGCCTGCAAAGTTGTGCGAAAGTCTTGCCCTCTGTGTTATAAACAATCGCGTAGAGTTAAGTACAAATTGCCCTCGTCGCTGTGCATCTCGAGCTATTTTGTGAAAACTTTGAAAATACACGTGAAAATTTATTGTTAATTCTACTCGGTCTCATGCGATTACATATACAAATGTTATCCAGAATTTCAAGACTTTTGAACCTCTCTCTTCTTGGAAAAAAATGTGAAGATTATCGAGCTACTCTTTTTATCGCTGGAATTTTTGGGGCTTTCTTTATGATATTTAAAGCATTTCACTATACTGAATTGCTATTTCTAAGATTATACACCGTAGACTTCTGCTATCTCAAACATGCACGGGAACGCAAAAATTGTTCAAGAGAGCCATTGATCAATAAGTGGGAAAGAAGTTTTGTTTTAGTTCGACAAATTGGGGGGTTCGAGATAGATGGGTTTACTGCACATGGTGTATGAAAAAAATTAGTGTGCAGCTCCAAGATACTATTACTATCAAATAGATCTAGTAGGCTCTAAGCCAGTGTTATATTAATAAGCAAATGACTGCAATGCGTACTTCCGTTTAAAGTGCATATGAAGCAAAATTTGTTTTTGCACAGTTGTAAAATATACCGTTTGAAATGCATGATTCCAAAATTTGAGATGGTTAGGACAAAAATTGACGATTTTACAAGCGCTAAAAGTTGGGCAATTTTGCCCCGAAAAATGGTCAGAGGACTGGATCGAGTTTGTTGCGAAATTCCTTGGTTGTGACGTAATTTTGGGGACAGGACTTTGTTTACGCTCACTGATTTTATGTCACGAAGGAGGATTTTTAGGAGAAAACCATGTCCAGTGATTCGGAAATGGGTAATATATGACTGACTCATCGAGCAGCCATGACGAAGAGGATACTGCAGAGGAGGAAAATCAAGATGTTGAAGTAACTTACGACCAAATTATCAGGAAGAACCACTAGCCGAAGTTGAAGACGACCAAGGAAATCGAGAAGCCGACGTGGAAAACCTTACGCCAGCAGTGTTGGAAGCAAGATACCGTAAACGCATGCACGGCACGTATAATTGGAAAGTTTTTTTTCTTTTTTAAACGTATACACGTCCTTGCTACTGGAACCCGGCTCTCACTATATCGAGAGGCGGCGAAACCCGGACCCGTTCGCCCTATGTGATATCTGCGTTGAATTGTCATCGCTTTCGTCGCGTTACCCCGAATTAGTTTTTGCTTCCACAATGCAGTCACGAACAGAACGGTGCTGCTGATTAGTCCCTTAATCTTCCTCTCACTGGTTCAATGAAGTATAAGACCGAAAGTTTTGGTCTGTTTATATCTTTCTCACGTATACACTCCATGAACTATTGACATACAGTGATAACATTTATTTGTTTATGTATCTCGCGCGGGGGCGAACATTCTTGTTTACAAGCCGCGCTTGTCCATGCAGGCTATATCTATTATCTCGACTTTGATTCCCTTTTTTTTTTGGTTGACGCATTGCATTTATCAATTTTGTTATGATTAGTAGTAGCATGTCGTATAGCTCCAGATTTTCTTGAATTTACTGACACTTAGTCACATCCTGAATTCAATGGAAACTATTGTTATGTGGGACTCGTATTTTCGTTTCATGCAGGTTCATCAGGTCTGTCGCTTATCGATGGACCATCCACTGACTTTTATGGCTCTCGATAGACAAGCAAGAGGATATAATAATTCTTAGTAATTGTATCTATAACAAAATGCTTGCCCTTGCATCATTGGTTCACTGTACACCTATTGCTAGGTAGCTGGAGTGCAACCACGTGGGTGCCCAATAAGGGGTGAGCCGTATGCGCATCAGTCAATCCAATCAGGTTCAGTGAGATGGGCTGTTTCTCCACTGTTTGTAAAACAGATAAAATTTATCCTAAAGTTTGAATTAAAAAGAAGTTCACATAGACATTCTAATCATGCATTTGCTATTTGCACAACATCATTGGCTCTGTGGAATGCCAATTTCTGTAACCTTCAAGGGAAAGGGAAAACGAAAATGGGAATTTTGAATATCAAGTTAAAATTGCAGTGGAACAAATTAAAGGGAAATGACCTTTGGTCAGAATTATAAGCCGGGGGGGGGGAGTGGGCTTATACAGGGATGTGCTAGGGTATGGTTTTTGGCCTCTTTGTCCTAAACAGGCGGGTATATAATTTTTTGTGTCTGTCCTGGACAGGTTGTATTTTTGGTCAGTTGTCCTAAACAAGGACCTAAAATAAAGGGCGTCCTCCTAAACAGGGTATGTATTTTTGAATCATACAAAGCTTGTAAACTGGAAAGACCACAGCGACAAGGCGTTGAGAGTTGCCGGAACTTAAGTAGACCTGGATCAGTAAAACATTTGAAGTAAAAAAAATATACGGAACGACTGATCCTTACGGCAGTTAAAGAAACGAAGACACAGAAGACGAAATACGTAAAGCAAAAAAAAATGTATGAAACATTTTCTGTGTCTTCGTTTCTTTAACTGCCGTAAGGATCAGTCGTTCCGTATATTTTTTTATGTATTTTTGGGCTTTTTCTTGTCCTAAACATGGTCAGGGTTTCAAACCCTCAGCGGCAGCCCTATACCCAAACATTGGTCAAGTGCCCCCTGGGGTTATGAGGAGGTTTGCTAAATCAAGGATTTGAGAAGTCGGGATTCCACTGTAATTTGACTGATGGGAGACCAATTGGCCAATTTCAAATTACTTGTCCAATGACTTCCTGAGCTGTACTGCACTCAGTCCAATCACCATTACATACTACATACTACCCATAGGATATATATCCAGATATGCCACTTTTTCGTGCAAATTTATTGAGATTACATCTTTGTTTTTCATGGCATTCAGTTTTACTTTTAAATCTGATAATGAAACTTGAGAGGAAGGAACGATAATAACGATGCTGAATGAAACCCATCAGTACTGTTTGAATTAAACAGATCATTTATTTTTACAATTATTTAACTTGTGATTCAGAGGATAACTAGACACACACACACACACACACAATTGTTGGAGACTGGAATTTTTGGCATATATTCTCACCTACTATGCAAGTCATTTTATCATTTGTGTTAATTGAGACCACTGCAAACAGAACTACTCAAACCATAACTGTACAGTGCATATTCACATGCTGAAAATATATCCCACTGCACACAGTGGTATCCAAAAGTACTTATTTAAAACAACTGAAATGACAGTAAACACTGAAACAACAATGGTGAACTGCTGGCTTGGCTTGGCTTGTGTATCAAGGAAGTGGCGTGCACATGATAAAATATCAAACTAAATTTGACAAAGTAAGAACAACAATATTCTTATGTTGACAAAAATAACAAAACATGCAGTCATAATGACAGTATTTATCTTGCTTCAGGCAGCTTGTCCTGGTATGACCCGGTTTTTGCATTTGGCCAGTTCTGAGGTTTTTGAGCTGTTTTGGTGCCAGTGGTTGTTCTCTCAACAGAAACAGTGTTGCTCTGCTACAATACCTCTTGCTCTGCACCTGAATCAGAAAACAACAATTGTACATATACTGTTTATTCAGGTGGTTTCGGAGAAATTAAATAGGAGATGAATTAATGTCAGTCAGATCACTCTCAGAACAAGAAAAAAAAGCACTGTAGTGATAACTGAACAACAGGAGAATTTGCATGTTGATGCCAAGGCTTTTGTTAGAAAAGCACATAATCTGTCATAGTAACGGAATGATTATCCCATACGAGCACCATCCTTAACACGGGTTGTAATTAACACAATGAATGGTGTGTGTGTACCTTGCATACGGCAACTGCGCCCGCGGTACGAGCGGCAGTCAAAACCGTGGTGTCCTGCCGGTGTTTTGCGAAATGCACTGGGTTCTCGTTTCCGGTTACGGTTCAGAATGCTACAACTGAAAACTCCAGTATTTTGCGGTTTGTAAGCAAAAGCAAGAGTTTATAGCGACTGACGCGTAGATTGAGTTGACTTTGCTGAAAAAAGTTTTCTTTTCCCTGTTGTTCTGCTCATACACTTTTGCATTACGGGGTTTTGTGCGCTTGCAACAAAGGTGAAAACTAGTACAAAAATGTACGAAGACCGAAGCCGCTAGCGTTTGTTTTGTGTTGCTTGTGTTGTATTAAAAGTGTGCATTGTTTAAAGGGTATGAAGAGCGACAAGACGATGACTAAAACCTTAATATTACACCAGAATTTATTCCTTATATCAGAAGAGTTGACTCGAGCTGCTCTACTTCCCACTGGGATCAAATTCAGAGAAACAACAACAACGCTGAGATCCCGAAAGCTACAAAACAGCTAATTCCAGTAAGAATTTTTGCGGTTTTGCATGATCTGGAAAACAGAAGTTGAAGTGACATTAGCGTTGTTACAAGTTGAATGGCGTTACGAGTGCTTGTTGAGAAAGAAAAAATTATCACAATCTCCCATTTTCTGATGTGAGCCGCCCAAGTTTCGAAAGGCACGTTACATAGCTTAATGCAACTACAACCCAAGAAATAAGCTTAAACTAAGCAGCGGGATCATAAATTTGTTAATCGGTTTCTGAAGAACAACTTCATCTCTTAGAGTCGCCTATAGTTATCGGTTTTTCCTTTTTGCAACGAATCCGACATAACGCAGTTTTATATTTCCAAATCTCTTTCGGTACTGCGGACTGATGCAGGACCGCTGTGATCTGCATTTTGTTCTTTTAAAGTTACTTCCATTTCTCCATTTTGAATAAACTCCTCCTGCCTGAATCCTAGAGTTGTTCTCAAATTTGTTCCTTTTAATTATAACAATTTAAATCTTCTTGAAATCTCGTGAGAAATTACACATTTTCCCCTCTTTGCTCTCTGTCTGTAAAAGTCGATTGATTGCAAGTTTTAAAGGATACCTTACCTAGCGTGGAAATTGAAGCGAGAAAAATAGACATATCAATATTTGCCTAAATAAACATTGTTCCTGCAATTTATACCGTTCCAATACAAGTTAGTCAAGTTAATTATCCACTTAGAAAGACGGGCTAGGTAATAATTATTTTTACTTTCCGTGGTGAATAAAGCAAGCGAAAGTGTCGTTTCCACAGCGGTCCGCATGTTGTTTTCGCTTGGCCTGAATTTCAGGTGAGTTTTGCCTTTTGAGAAGAGTTAATTTTCTGCGGCTTTTGACCACGAGCTTTTTGCTGTTACCACGACATAAGGAAGCTCCAAATTCTAAAAAGGCATTTCCATTCGTCTCCGGGTATATGCGGACAATTGTACAAACTTGCCTTTTTCCAATTTGAAGCATCAGCTGTGTAGCGCAACCATACAAAGATCGACCGCGGATCAAACTTGTCAAACATTTATGATGTATCTCTGATCTGATGAACAGAACATTTTTCCTTAACCGATAAGACCAATCTCGTTGAGATGCAATGACACTTTTGAAAGCAGGCAATTACAGCTGGAAGTTGGTGTGAATTAAAACCAGACATGAAGTACGGTACACGATGAAAACAAGTATGAAGTGAGCGACGATCTTTACAAGGACAGAAGACGTATTGTATCCGACGCTACTCAGAGCTGCTTAGTTAGCGGACATCCATGTGATAGACGAGGCCAAGGAGAGTGAAAGGGAGGTGAAGTTTCTTGTGAAAAATAATATTCGGTAGGACAAGCGGAAAAGTTTACCACCTCCTTCGCAGTCAAGTCCAGTTAGCGAAGTCTCTCGCCGCAGAAAAAAGTTTTGGATCGATCCTGGTTACTCATCCAGTCCATATAATTGCAAACAGTTGTGACTTTTAATAAACTGAAGTAAGGCAAGCGGGAAATTTGAAGAAAACGGTAAAATAAAACCGCACTTCCACAGTATAAACTTCGCTGATCATGCAGAAATCGAAGCGAAGAGCACAAAATCTGCGTGACGTCAGGACACCACAGTTTTTCCCGCCTACTGAATGCTGATTGGTTAATTCAAATTTCACCGTATGCAAGGTATGGCTGTGCTTTTGTATGTATCAACCGGTAGGGTGGGCTTAGCTTACCAAACAATATCAGTTTATACCATAGAATACATGTGCTGCGTAATTGATCAAACATATAAGTCTTATTATCAAAAACTGGACTAGGTATATTGGATTTCTACCATTCTGATTGGCTGAACGGAGCCAGGCTATCAGCTCATATACCTGCTGTGACCAAATATGGACAATGAACACTCAACAACAAAATGAACAAAGTGAGCTGGAAGTTTTTTTCTCGCCAGCAACCCGGCGAGAAAAATAAGACAAGAAAATCACTTGGCAGCGAAGTTGAATTAAGCAGAAATTTCAACAGCGTCACTAACAGCGTCGTCTAACACAAGTCAAAATTGTTTGAAGAAACTGCGCAGAAAAAGAAATTAGAAATTTAAGCATTGAGCGTTGTGTTTACAATTAATTTCTTTCATCGATCGTCACGTCGATCATTAAAATTGAACAAACGGTAGGTTTTATCAGGAAGCCTTTCCACTTCAAAATATCAAGACAAGACAAAATAAAATACAGTGAAATGGGGCAGAAGCATTTAATAACAACTGTCACACATTCATGACGATTCGGTGCGAAAATCATGAAGCAGTCTAAACAAGTACTAAACAAACTACAGCTGCAAACTACCAAGAAGGCCGAAGTAAGGGCGAAATTTTTTTTCGGCCTTAACACGCAAAATTGACACTGGTTTACCTGCACTCGTTGTAGCTCTGTGTTCCAACAGGTCCAAATGCTCAGATTGAAATCGGATGCCATGTAAACGGAGTTGAATCGCTTTTCCAGTTGTTTGAATGTTGTTTTTACCATTCCGTCCGCAACCTCTAAACCGAGAACAACTGCATTTTGTGCTTTGCATTAAACAAACTATGATGGTGAATTCTAATGTTCCTCGCTACAGTAATCTTGCTTCTGAGCAGCATAGAAATTACTTCTTCAAGTTCAAATTGGTTCTGTCTTCATTTCGATCAAACACGCACATGATGGCTCCGTTGTGCGAACAGAGTACAAACTTGTTCTGTTTCAACTCCAGCAGCTAATATGGTGAAATTGTACAGCTTCAATCCGCTTTGAACGATGATTACAGCAATGTTTCGGAAAAAATTAAACATTGTGACACTTCGTTCACTTTCGAGCAGTTTTCATTGATTCATTCAGCTTTGCATTGAAACGCTGCAACACTTCGCAAGGTTTTGGCGCCCTTTTCGTTCAGTCATGTGATCGATTCTTGCTCCCTTTTTATCCCTTTTCTCATTTTTCTCTTTCTTTCTTGATTTTTTTTTAACAAAAATGGTAATTAAGTTTTTAATAAAACAATTATTCTACTCGGGCTTGCTGGATATTAAATGATTATAACCAACTCGGCGTTACGCGCCTCGTTGGTTATCTATCATTTCATATCCAGCTCGCCCTCGTAGAATAACTGTTAAATATCACAAATATTTGGCTTACTTGTCTTTTCATTCGATTACTGGGAACTTCTTCTGGAGCTGCAGGAACAACAGTATCCCTCGTGGGCTCAGCGGTCCTCTTTATATAACTTCGGATCTTTATTCTCCTACTCTGCTCGATTGTATCAATGAGCGATGATTTGTACTCGTAGCAATCGTCCTCGAAGTGCGCCGAGTCGAGCGCAGTGCACTTGGGATCCTTAAAGTCGGGCCGGTGTTTTCGAACAAATTTGACCCACTCTGCCCTCACAACCGGATCAGTTGGAAACTAATGCATTCGAAATCCCTTTTTCCTCGTGTTTTTCACAACTTCGACCGTTACGGGCCGGGGCAACGCGATATCTCCCCCCTCTTGCCTCCTCTTTCTCTCTTTCCGCCATATTGGATTGCTAGTTTGTGTACCCAAATTGACGTCACAGATTGTTGTCACGCGGTATTTTGGCTGCGCCAGTTTGAATGCCACAAATTTTTCAGCCCGTATTCGTTGTATCTTTAAGTTAGAGACAGAACAAAACAGCTGGATAGAATAAAAAAGGCGTTTTCACCTTCGCTCTTTGTACTAGTGCTTGATTTCCTATCGGAGTCCTGATTCTAAACGGACAGCTACCGAGGTCACGGAAGATGTACGAAAGTTCCACTGCGTACTCCTCCTATACCCGCTTTAAATTGGTAGACTCGCTACCCTAAACTTTATACAACGACCGTAAATAAAAAATGATACAAATTGAACGAACGAACGAACGAATGAAAGGACGGAGGGACGGACTGAAGGACAGACGGATGGAGGGACGGACGGATGAAAGGACAGACGGATGGATGGGTGAGTGAGTGAGTGAGTGCGTGAGTGAGTGAGTGAGTGAGTGAGTGAGTGAGTGAGTGAGTGAGTGAGTGAGTGAGTGAGTGAGCGAGCGAGTAACAGTAACAGTAACGGTGATCTTTATTGCGCCGTACTCTCCAAAGGGAGGTATTGATCTGTTTACAATAAAGGTTTGAGCATTAGCTAATACAATTAAGAAATAACAAAAACTAGATTCTTATACAATTCATTTGAAAAGAAAAAAGTGAGTGAGTGAGTGAGTGAGTGAGTGAGTGAGTGAGTGAGTGAGTGAGTGAGTGCGAGAGTGAGTGTGTTCATTGTGTTTGTAAGTTAAGAAGCTCTTTCCTTTTTTTAAACATTAAATGTATATATTTACCTACTATTTTTTATGTATTTTTATTGTCAGCTCTAAGTAAGTACTTAGTCCTCTCGTTTTCACTGAAATGTATGTAACTTACATCAATCTTTGAAATGTTAGAACATAGCTGTATGGTGGTAAACCCCTGGCAATACATCAAGAAATGCTTTTCGTCTTCTACGCAATTTTGTTTACATATCAAGCATGTTCGTTGCTCTACAGGGATTGATACTCCTCTATTTTCATATTTTCCAGTCTGTATTCGCAATGCATGACATCCTAATCTAAGTGAGTGGGTGTGAACGAATGAACGAGTAAAGAAACAAGACATGCCGTAAGGTTTGGCATGATATTTCAGGTTGCTCAATATCTCAAAAAAGTGGTGCATAAAGAATGGGGAGTAGAAACAATGGGATTCTTGACCCGAGTAAAACAGAAGCAAGAAAAAAAATTGAAAACTTAAACAAACAAACAAAGCAAAATTTGACGTCAATAGTAATTAAAACAGACTTTAAAAAGTCTGCTATGTGTACTGCCTTAAAGTGCCACTGAGACAAAAATTCATAGGTTTATTTCCGCCAAATTCTGTTGCAGAATATCGCGTTTTGTTCATATTTCCCCAGAAAACTGAACAACAAACCTTCAATCCTAATATTTTTTAGCTCCAAAGTCGCGTAAAATGTGTCCGCCATTACTGAAAACGTGTTCCTGGGTGATTGCACAATTTAATAGCTTGTGACGTCAGAGGCTCACCTCAGTCGCGTTTCCTTGTGTTTTGACTGAAGATGTCTACCGTCGACTGCGAAACCTCCGAAGAGTATTTCTACGATTCGGAACAGTCTTTAACTTCCGAATCCTCTGAGGATTCGTTTCATTCGGCAAATGAAGAATTTTTCTCACCGTACGATGTAAGAACTGATGTGAGGTTTCAACTAATAATCTTGTAAACCGGTTTGTTGACAATATTATTTGAGTTAATTTGGCGAGAGTTCAAAACATAAGCGAAATATGCTTGGACAATGATTGTAGTTCAGGCCCCAGTTGCTCAAAAAGTGGATAACTCTTTTTCAACGGATAAGTCGCTGTCCGGTGGATAAAATTTATCGCTTCATCTCGGTTGTTCAAAGCTTGTATAGCACTCTCCAGCCAGCTGTTAAGCCGCTATACAGCGATCATAAAGTTGTCCATTCCAAGGTAGGTTGTGTAACTTTTATCCACTGTAAACCTGTGGCAAAATAGCCATGGCTATTCGAAGAATTGATCTTTTAAGCTGTGAAATTTAGACAAAACACCTATGAAAACTTTAGACTTTGATGCTCGCGAATTCTCAACCTTGGGTCGATCGATGTTACTGTTGGTGTGGGAGAAAATAAAAGAAGCGATACCTTGTCTGCCGTTGTTTATGTTTATTATATATTATAAAAAAAAAGCATTGAGATTTTTGGCCATTCTTGGCATAGTCTGGGAATCTTTCTTGAAAAACCGTTATTGTTGTAGTCAGCTGCCAGGCAGCTTATCGTGTCTATCATAGTACAGTGGTCACTCAACACATTGAAACACAAGTGCTTGGCGCTGCTAAATATTTTAAACAGTTTTTAGAGAATTCTTTTTCTGAGCCGAAAGAAGTGAAATAAATCAAAACCTTTTTTTTCAAGAACTGGACGCCTCGTGTGACCGGAATCTAAATATTTGTATTCAAAATTAAAAGCGCACAAGGAAAATTTTCCGCTGCTCAACAACAACATGCGGACCGCCGTGGAAACGAAGCTTTCGCTTGCCTTATTCGCTGCGAAAAATAATAACTTGATATTTAATCATTTTTCTTAGTAGTTCATTTACTAAGATTGCTATGACAGGTAAAACAAATAACATTGTTAAACCCTTAGGCAAATAGTGGCGTGTGATATCTGACCCATATTTTTTCCCAACTTCAATTTCCACGCACCGACGATCCGATCTATTAAAGCCTTTATCTCGAACAACAACAACAACATTTTATTTGCATTCCCAATTACAAATGCCATTGCACATAGAAAAGAAAAAGAAAAAATGTTGCAAAATCGATTAATTTACAATTCCTGTCTCTATTGATCCATTTCTTAATGCAAAAGCTTCGTAAATGAAGTAACCTAATTTTTAACAAGTGAAAGCGTCAATGCTATTTAAGAGAAATACAATTTTAAGGTGATTCCATCGAAAAAGAAGTTGTAATGAGAATTTGCTGAAACTTTGCACAGTTACTAATTACACCTAGTACATTAAAAAATAAAATAAAAAGAGGGGGTCACCGTGTCCGAATTCAGGCTACGGGGCTGTAGTATATAGGTACTTTGCTATCTTTAGACAGCAATATTAAAAAACCTATCCTTGTACTAGAGACACCCACTACTTCAACAAAGTTATTACTAGCAATGAAATATAAGCATTATTCTTATGATAGAAGAACAACGTTACAGCAAAACGTCTTAAAATTGCCGTAACAACTAAACTACTTTGAAATAATAGGCAAATCGAGCGTCTGCACGGTTGCAGCGAAACGCCTAAAATCTGACTGTAACAGTGAATCAACCAGAATATTTCAAAATTGAATAATGAAAAATTCTTCAAATTTGAATATATCATGTAAAGTCGTATTTTCCTTAAATAAATGGAATGAAAAAGTGGGGTCACCGAGTTCGTTTGGGAGAAAACGACCATTTATTTCTCTGAACAGCTCAGCTTCCATAGGAAACCTATCAAGTTCCGAACGCGCGAGCGCTCGTGCGCGCGCTAATCACGCAAAAAATGATGCGCAGAAAGGATGCGCAATCCAATTGAATGGAATCACCTTAAGAATCGAAATCGGAATATTTAGTAATAATGTCGTCCATTAAAGATTTTCTAATTGGATCATATCTATTGCAAGATAAGAGGAAGTGTACTTCGTTTTCAACTTCATTTGAGCTGCAGCATTGACAAATTCTCAGATGCTCAGGGATTTTTGGGGTGGAATGTCTTCCATTTTCAATACTTATAGGTTGTAATAATACCTAACCTAAGTTTTGCTACTGCCCGAACAATAATGTCAATCGACTGTTCACCGACAGGGAATAAAGAGAGAAAAGTTTCTCCACATTCAGGATGGTATGTTATAAAATAAATGTCCATGCTTCCAAGCGATTACTGCTCTGAAATTAACACACGCGGAATTAATTAAAAAAACGAAAAGATAAGCAGTACAAACTATATCAGCTTAATCACGGCGGTCAGGATTGCATTCGCCGAGGATCTTCGCGCTAGCAGACGGCAGAACTGAAAGGGTTTTCCTCGACGATAATAAATTTCAAAATACGTTAAAAGAAAATCAGTTTTGCACAATGGTGGATGCGTTGAAAAAGAAACAAACTATCACTTCAACTGCGTTATAAGATTACGTAAATTACCTTTCGTCTTGTTCGCGCAGATAATGTTTTTTTCCGGTTCTTTTTTCCATATAGTTGGAATGGGCAATGGAATGATCGACCTCTGGGATCTTGCGACCTGAACAGCCCTCTGGAAAAACTCGTCCGTGAAATGATCAAAATGCCTCTCGGGTTGAAATTCGCACTGTGTGTGAGTGCGAACATTGTCCTTTTTTCCATTGCGGGTCCGTTCGCAGGGCTTCAATGAAGCAAAATACCAGCTCAGTGGTTGGATTTATTGTTGTAGCATTGTACAACACAAGTGCTACCTGTCATTACTGCTGCAGCAAGGAAGATTTCAAAGTCGAGCAACAAACACTTGGCAAGAAATCTTTCCTCGAGGACAATTTACTTTCCCGTGGCAAGTAACCATGTGAAGGCACTAGGTTTGAGGTGAGCCTCTGACGTCACTTCCGCTCATTCGCAACCCAGCTTCCGGAACAAGGGCCAGTAATGGCGGCCACAAAATCTCGACAAAAACCGTCCGAAAAAGCGACTTCTAGTCGTCGTAATAAGTTGAAATTTGGCATGGTAACTAAGAACCACAAACTATGTTCAAAAACGTAAAAATATGGAATACCAAAATTCTGGTCCCAGTGGCACTTTAAGCAAGAGAAATTGTAGAGTACGTGGAAAAGTGATCTGACATGACAATAATGGGAATTATCCCTTGCGCATGCGCTAAAGGTTGACATGACAAATGGTTTTCAGCAGTTACTAACTGCTGTCATGTTATTGATTTCAAGAATTACGTTTAAGTTCTGACGCAACGAGAAAGGAGCCGATAACAATTACTAATTTTTCCGCAAGAAAAAAGGTTGGTTACAAGTGTTCGTTGTCACTCTGGTTACCTTAACCTTTGACCATTCGCCAACCTGTTTGCGATTCACTCTATGTTACGTGTTGAGAGAGCGATAAGGTCAAAGCGATTGCAAATGAATTTTGCGAGCAAAACTAAGCTTTTATCTCAAGTGATGTCAAATATAATGACAAAACGAATGGGGCTAGACTTTAAGTTGATCGTAGCCTGTGTAGCCAGCAGCGAGATCGATTTAGCGCGCGCAAAGTTTTGGCAGAGGAGCTGCGAAGCCGTTTGCTTCTCGTGGCTTCGCTGCCAAAACCGTTACACACGCAAAAACAATTCTGCCAGCTACGCAGAGTAAGTTGATACAGAGCTATGAAGGTCTTTTGATAGCTGCGCTCTTAACCTGAGAAAGGTTCCTTAGATTTCTATGATCTATCATCACCCCCTCTCACGCTCTAGTGTAAGTTCTTCCTTCTTGTTTTATATCCTTTTCCTTTAAGAGGCCGAAAAAAATTTCTCTAAGAACTGTTTATAGCTCGAGCATCAGATGTCGAAATCAGATTGTAAGCTTAGTTTGGATAAGCGTCCATTCAAATCCAGGTTTACAGGTTATCGATGAGGTTTTCAAAACATGTTAAACAGACAGGTGTTAGTCGTCGTCACGTGGCATAGTAACACATGCAAGCTTTGACGTCTGAATACTGTTTTTCTCCCTTGAAGATCAATAACCTATTCACAGTAAATCTACAGCATGAATGCAATTCACATAGGTATTCGGCTTTGAAAGAGTAACCACTGAACCATGAAGGAAAGGTTTGGCAATCCGGCAAAGTACGATATTGGCTTCCTCATTCAAGATCGCCGTTCGATTTTTAACTAAAGATTCCCTTTATCAAACTATAATACCAGAAAAGGTTGTTAAGACTACACCTTCCGGAAATTTTTGCTTTCTTAAAAACTGAAGCCTGACAAAATAGTCATATCAGTAGGCACGAAATGCATAATTGTTAATTTGGGGGACCCCGTGCCGCTGGGATACTTCAAGGAAGAATGGAATGTCGGCTTAGGCCACGAACTAATTTCATTCAGTACTGACGGATGGTAGAAAATTTTTTTCTACCCTGGATCGCAGAACTCACAGTTAAGCGGCGCAAAGAGCTAACGTAAAACTGCCTAAACTCGCCTATTCCCTTACGTCACGTAAGAGTACATACGCTGGAAAACGTTCGGTTTTGCTCTTTCGGTTGGGCCTTGAGACACTAGCGATTACTGCAACTGATCCGCTTGAGAAATGTTTAAACAGTACAATACAACGGAAAACGCTTAAACGATGAATTGTGAAACTGAATTAATAGCTACAAGATACCGAGAGGAGTGAGTAGTGTGTAGATTAACCCTATTCTGCCTGGGGAGAGGGGGAGGGGGGCACATTGTGCCCGCGCTGACTTTAACGAATTATAACTTTTAAACGGCTAGACGAATAATCACCAAATCTCGTGACTTTTCCTAAAATTTTCCTGTGTCAATGACGTGTCTATGATGATTGACGTTTCCATAGCAACCGTCTACTCAGAAGTGTATTTTGACTATTTTCTGTCTTTTTTCAGTCTTTTTTCAGGCTTTCCCCCTTCGTTTGTAAGAAGATAATTTTTTACTTTTGTGTGCTTGTTTTGACTAAGTATGTTTCTTAGAACAAAATCATATATTTTTGGTGACGTCATTGTCAGCTGTATAACTGTAGGTTTGGGTTTCAAGATGGCGGCCTCAAATTCAAAATGCGGGTTTGTGACGTTATTGTGACGTCACGACACGTCATAATTAACGCGTCATAAGCCCAATCTGTTAAGCTAATGACGTGCTACAAACGTGCCAAGTTTTATCGCAAGAGCTTTAATACTTTTCGATATCTATCTTTGTGCTCCCCTCCCCCCTCCCCCCCAGGCTCAGAAACTCAAAAAAAGCCCAGGCAGAACAGGGTTAACGTCAGACGTGTTTGCAATGAGCAGATTTGTTCATTAAGGGGCGTGGAAAAAACGGCCTTGGAGATTAACTCCTACCGGTTTAATCTGCCTAAGTCAATGTTTTTATTCCTTTTGAGAAGTGCTTACCGGCGCATTGGAAGTGGCTTACTTGTGCACCTCAAAAATAATGTTTCTTAAAACATTATTAAAAAACTGTAAAGGCCTCATGTGCACTTGTTTTAGCAGCATTAATCACTGTAGACTATTTTACGAAACACATTCTAACACGAAGTGTGATAGCAAGAAATATTACAATTTATCCTTCCAAGATATTCTAAAATGCTTTTCGGAATGTGCTAAAATGTTGATGAAAGGAAAACTAGACAATTTATCAAAGTCAAATGCAAAATGCAGTAGCTTGATATAACTAAGTTTTTCTAGGACTAAGTCTGAGCGGCCTGACAAGTACCTAGTAATGTTACTACGGTGTTTCATAGGAAGCTATTGACAGTCCAAAGCAACTATATCAGTAGGTTATTGTTATTTTTTCTTTACTACGAACAGCTCTATTGATTTTCAACCTAAGGACGTTACCTCAAAAGCAAATCAAAGGGGCTATGAGCCAACTAGTGAATTGTCGAATGTTCATTTTGAGGTCACAAACGTTTTTACCCGATTATTAGAGCAGAGAAGTTATTTAGTTCTATGAATCGAGGAGTAGACGGACAAATCCAAACAGATCTGTAGCAAAACGTTTTACTTGTGTCCCTCGAAGCGTGAAAAGAGTGCATTAACGAGGCGACTCAGGAGAAGCGATTAATGTCCTTGTGGTGAGAAAACTGCTACTGGTATAAAACTGCTCTGTTTTTACTCTGTTTTTAAATTTAAAAGACGTGTTTATATTCCGATGTCGGTTGAAACAACATTTACCGCACTGTAGCATCCTCTTTTCTTGCCTGCAGTTCGAAACCTACTGCACAGTTCAAAGATTTTGAGATTCTCAGTGTTCTCTTTCTAGGCCCTCCACTATTCTTTTGGGTTTATTTATTTCCACTCGAACTCCAAAATGGTTTACTTTATTTGGCAGAGGAGAGAAACGCCATCTTGAACTAATGAAGTTGCATTTAAAAGGGAGACGTGACGGTACATGCTAGACACTACTCATTTCCTTGCTTCATGCTTACATTTGCATGCATAATTATACGTTTACGACCCATCGACCGATCGAGTGCCAGGGAATTACTTTATGGTAAGCCCCCACATGTTCTCCCTTATACCATAGTCTCCCCTTTCGCTTCCAAATATTTGATATATGCCGTATTTTCTCGATTCAACGCCGGGCCCCGAATGAACGAGTTTATTTGTTGCCTAATAAACTTAAGATTTCAAAGCAAGGTACAGTGCTGCCAAGAAAAAACGAATAATAACCCTTTTTAAAAAATGGCAGGCCCAAATAAACTGTTGATTCGAACAAAAAATGAGGTACTTGCCAGCGCTCAGGTCTCCCTTTTAACTCACTCTTGGCCTAACGCCATTCACGTGTTGAAAAAAAAAACTAAGAAAAAATATGGAGATGATTAATTGTAGAGTTCAGGAATAATCAGTGTTCCTTTAATGGATCCGGGATATGGAGATGATTAATTGTAGAGTTCAGGAATAATCCGTGTTCCTTTGATGGATCCAGAAAGCATGTTTGTTTAACACCTGGTAGACTTGGACACAACTCTACCATTTCCGCAACACTTGCGTGATGCAAGGTCGTACGAAGTGTATCTGCAACACCTTGGAATTAAGCCTCTCTTCATCACGATTCTTCCAGAGCAGCACATCTGCGTCTGTGTATTGTAGGACACAGATCCACAGCACCCAGAACGTACGGCCTTCTTGGCCACAACTTTGCCAGAGCAGCAGATTTGTGAATCAAGGTTGTAAGCAATGTACCTGCAACATCCGGACCGAATTCCTTTCCTTGCAGTTATTCTACCGGAACAGCACATTTGAGTCTGTGCATTGTAGGACACAGATCCACAGCAGCGAGATCGGACACCACCCTTGGCCACAACTTTGCCCGCACAGCAGATCTGAGAATCAACATTATAAGCTGTGTACCGGCAACATCCGGGCAGAATTCCTTTTCTTGTGACAATTCTACCCGAACAACACATCTGGGTCTGCGTATCGTAGGCAATAGACCCACAGCAGGCAGATCGAACACCGCTCTTAGCCACAACTTTGCCGGAGCAGCAGATTTGAGAATCAAGGTTATAAGCAATATATCTACAACAAGAGGATCGACTTCCTTTTTTGGGAACAATTCTACCAGAGCAACACAACTGTGTCTGCGTGTCGTATGCAGCAAACCCACAACAATCCGACCGAGCACCACTCTTGGAAACAACTCTTGCAGAACAGCAGATTTGAGAATCGAGGTTATAGGCAGTGTACCTACAACACGACGACCGGACACCTTTCTTTGGAACAATTCTGCCAGAACAGCATAACTGACTTAGGGTGTTGTAGGCAGTATAGCCACAGCACCTAGATGGGAAACCAATTTCAGCCGCTACTACTCTTCCTGAACAACAGATTTGAGAATTTTGATCATAAGCGGTGTACCCACAACATCCGGACCGACGTCCCTTTTTTGCGACAACTCGACCTGAACAACACAGCTGAGACTGCGTGTTAAAGGAAACAGATCCACAACAGCCAGACCCGACACCACTCTTGGCCACAACTTTGCCGGAGCAGCAGATTTCAGAATCAAGGTTATAAGCAGTGTATCTGCAACATCCGGACCGAATTCGTTTCCTTGCAGTAATTCTACCGGAACAACACATCTGAGTCTGTGTATTGTAGGACACGAATCCACAGCAGGCAGACCGGACTCCACTCTTGGCCACAATTTTGCCGGAGCAACAGATTTGAGAATCAAGGTTGTAGGCTGTGTACCTACAGCAAGAGGATCGAATTCCTTTCTTTGGGACAATTCTACCACTGCAGCACAACTGAGACAGCGTATTGTAGGAAGCATAACCACAACATCCAGACCGAACACCACTCCTCGACACAACTCTTCCAGAACAGCAGATTTGAGAATCGAGATTGTAAGCAGTGTAACCACAGCAGCTAGACCGGACACCACTCTTTGACACAACTCTTCTGGAGCAGCAGATGTGAGAAGCGAGATTGTAAGCAGTGTAACCACAGCAGCCAGACCGGACACCACTCTTGGACACAACTCTTCCAGAACAGCAGATTTGAGAATTAAGATTGTAAGCAGTGTAACCACAGCAGCCAGACCGGACACCACTCTTGGACAGAACTCTTCCAGAACAGCAGATTTGAGAATCGAGATTGTAAGCAGTGTAACCACAGCAGCTAGACCGGACACCACTCTTTGACACAACTCTTCTAGAGCAGCAGGTTTGAGAATTAAGATTGTAAGCAGTGTAACCACAGCAGGCAGACCGGACTCCACTCTTGGCCACAATTTTGCCGGAGCAACAGATTTGAGAATCAAGGTTGTAGGCTGTGTACTTACAACAGGAGGATCGAATTCCTTTCTTTGGGACAATTCTACCACTGCAGCACAACTGAGACAGCGTATTGTAGGAAGCATAACCACAACATCCAGACCGAACACCACTCCTTGACACAACTCTTCCAGAACAGCAGATTTGAGAATCGAGATTGTAAGCCGTGTAACCACAGCAGCCAGACCGGACACCACTCTTTGACACAACTCTTCTAGAGCAGCAGATTTGAGAAGCGAGATTGTAAGCAGTGTAACCACAGCAGCCAGACTGGACACCACTCTTGGACACAACTCTTCCAGAACAGCAGATTTGTGAATTAAGATTGTAAGCAGTGTAACCACAGCAGCCAGACCGGACACCACTCTTGGACACAACTCTTCCAGAACAGCAGATTTGAGAATCGAGATTGTAAGCAGTGTACCCACAACACGAAGACCGAACTCCTTTTTTGGCGACAATTCTGCCAGAACAGCACAAATACATCTGTGTATTGTAGGAAACAGAACCACAGCAGCCAGACCGGGCTCCACTCTTGGTCACTACTCTGCCGGAGCAGCAGAGCTGAGAATCAAGACTGTAAGCAATGTACCCACAACACGAGGAACGAATACCTTTTCTGGCGACGATTCTACCAGAACAGCACAACTGAGTCTGTGTATTGTAGGAGGCAGCCCCGCAGCAGGCAGATCGAACACCACTCTTGGCCAGTACTTTGCCAGAACAGCAGATTTGAGAATCAAGGTTATAGGCTGTGGATCTGCAACACCCGGAACGAACTCCTTTTCTTGTGACAATTCTACCGGAACAACACATCTGGGTCTGCGTATTGTAGGCAGCGTAGCCACAACAACTACTTCGTACACCCATTCTTCTTACGGATCTTCCCAAACAGCATATTGTGCTTGGAGTTGGACGACAAGGCAGTGCAGCTCGACGATACCTCAGTTTTTCGGTGGGTATTCCTAAGAAATTAGAAGCAAAATGGGAATCAAAAAACGCTTTAGAATTCGTTTACGAGAAACTAATTTAAATCATAATTTTACAACCAAGACAGCGGTTCAACTGCCATCGTCAGTAGGAAATAAAGGACAGAATTGGATTGAGATAAATATAAAGTACTAGTTAGAATTGGTAATAAAAATAGTAACATAAACAATAAACGAAAAGTCAATGCATAAAAACGTACAAGCTGTACAGAAAGTTTTAAAACAAAATGTTTCAGTTGTTGCCGGGGATTTAAATTGGGCCCAATGGATGTGCAATGATTCCTTTCTCTTGAGTGGTAAATTAATAGTAGCATAATCTTTAATGCTGAAACAATTGGAAGGGCATTAGGGCTTTATACTGATCTCAATTCAATTGCGAACCTTATTTCGTACTGAAAATGGCAGCTGTACCGCCCAAACATGTCTAGAAGATTAAAAACGGGTGTGTATAACTGGCTTGCTCTATAAAAACCTTTTGGTAATTTCACAGTTAAAAGTAATGAAATGGTTTTTGTCTTGATTATCGTGCTTTCATTCTCTGACATCTTTACTTCAGTTCCACAAAACATTTGTACTACAATGAATTTCGTCAAGGTCTCAACGGTACAATCAATATTGTCTACATTGCCTATTTTTTACACTACGTTTTCCTCATCCGTGTTTGTCGTAGTCTTATGGCCTATCTTTCCTTGTTTATTCGTTAAAAAAATTTAAGCTCTGGTTGTTAACCCTTTAAGCCCCAATATCCACATGCATTTTCTCCTCACTGCCCTCCATACATTTCTTTTGAAACTAGCTGTGAGAATTTGATTTAACTTAAACGGATTTCATGTGTGGTGATCATTTCCCTTTATTCTCATGACCTGTTTATCTGATCAACCAGAGGTACTGTAAGTATATGTAGATCAAACACGAGAAAGGGTGTTTCATCAGGAAATCCAAACACCGAGAAGCAGGTTGAAAAAACGAGACGCAGCCGGGTTTTTTTAAACCGACTTCAAAGTGTTTGGACACCTGATGAATCACTCTTTCAAGTTTTTGTTATGGCTTCTGAAACCATTCATAATACTTCGAGAAATTGAAAGCAAAAGTTCGCAAAATTTCATGCTAATTAAGATCCGGTACCCAAACCACGGTCGCGGTAGTGATTTCCTTTGTTTTCTCTTTCTGAATTAGTAGTGAGTTTGAGAAATTAGAATCTTGTCACTCTTTTCAACGTGACCTTTCGTGACTTATTCACAATGGTTTTTGACGTTATGTTACATTCTCGAACGCATACGCAGAGTTATAAATTCTGTTTTCAGTTTCTACATACAAAAAAGGACAAAAGAACGTGAGCAAGGAATTGCAAGTAATTTTAATCCTGTCATACGCATGGCGTAAACGACGACGTATTAGAAGGGTTACAACCGGATGCTTTATATTATTAATTTAGGAAATGTAAGTCACGATTCTACGCTCCATTCTACGAAACATTTTTCGTTTCGTAAACCCAGCAATATCTGTTTGACAACTCCGTTGTTTGTGAATTAGGCATAAAAATTTAATATCTTTTTTTTCTGCAATTTATCAGGACCTCCATCCAGTTTGCCCAGTTAGTCATATAACAAATCGTGATAAACATAATAGAATGTCATTAGGTTAGTAGCGACTCTGGCGTCATTTTTCTATCGTGATGTTCTCCTTTTGAGCTTTAGAAATGCATCGTGTGTCATGCCATGTGTCTGCATATTGTTGTTCAAGGTCGAAAGTATTATTGGTGTTAAAAAATATACATTTCTTATTCGTTTTTGTAATTAAAATAAAGAATACTCTTTATCATCAGACAGGATAGAGGGATGGAGAGCTCAGATATAACTATGTATAAATTCCCGAGTGGCGGGGTGCGGGGGGGGGGGGTACTTCCCCGTATAAGTATACAGGTATGTGTAGCCCCAGGGTGTTCAAGCCGTTTTGGCATGAAAATGGGTGTCTTTTTCCGTTCCTTGACCTAATAATTAAAGTTTTGACTCATATCAAGATATTAAGGTTATGTTTTTAGCACACATCTCGCATCTTAAACACTTTAAAATTGTGTAAGTGTGACTTTTGTTATTTGTCCTAAATAGTGACGTAAAATGGAAGGTACTGTCTTAACAGGGTTGGTCTTTCAGTGCTTTTTCTCTCCTGAGCATGGACAGGGTTTCAGACCCTCAGCTGCACCCCTACAATCAAACATGGGTACCTCCCCCCCCTCTTCCAAGCGGACCGTTCTTTGTGAATGTTAAGTGAGTGTTGTGAAACGTGACTTCTTAACCTTGATGTGAGTGACAACTTTATTAATGACGTCAAGGATTAGAGGCTTGCAAAAAACGTGCAACCAACATTGATGAAGTTGATAATCGCTAGGCGTCGCGGGAAACAAGATAAGAAACTCTTAATGGGTAAAACTACCCTCCACATATCCTAGCCTGATAAAACGGATATCGAAATTTGACTGTTCAAAGTGCTTAGAAAACAAGCGAGATGATGAAAGATGCAAAAGATGTGCTACATTTTGGGCAACAATAACTAAATATGTTCTTTTCAAACATTTGTACTACAATGAATTTCGTCAAGGTCTCAAAGGTGCAATCAATATTGTCTACATTGCCTATTTTTCACACTACGTTTTCCCTATCGGTGTTTGTCGTAGTCTTATGGCCTATCTTTCCTTGTTTATTTGATAAAAAAATTTAAGCTCTGGTTGTTAACCCTTCAAGCCCCAATATCTACATGCATTCAACCAGAGGTACTGTAAGTATATGTAGATCAAACACGAGAAAGGGTGTTTCATCAGGAAACCCAAACACCGAGAAGCGGGTTGAAAAAACGAGACGCAGCCGAGTTTTTTTTAAACCGACTTCAAAGTGTTTGGACACCTATTGAATCACTCTTTCGAGTTTTTGTTATGGCTTCTCAAACCATTCATAATACTTCGAGAAATTGAAAGCAAAAGTTCCCAAAATTTCATGCTAATTAAGATCCGGTACCCAAACCACGGTCACGGTAGTGATTTCCTTTGTTTTCTCTTTCTGAATTAGTAATGAGTTCTTGTCACTCTTTTCAACGTGATCTTTCGTGACTTATTCACAATGTTTTTGACGTTATGTTACATTCTCGAACAGAGAATGTAACAGAGTTATAAATTTTATTTTCAGTTTCTACATACAAAAAAAGCACAAAAGAACGTGAGCAAGGAATTGCAAGTAATTTTAATCCTGTCATACGCATGGCGTAAACGACGGCGTATTAGAAGGGTTACAACCGGAAGCTTTATATTCGTAATTTAGGAAATGTAAGTCACGATTCTACGCTCCATTCTAGGAACATTTTTCGTAAACCCAGCAATATCTGTTTGACAACTCCGTTGTTTGAGAAGTAGGCATAAACATTTAATCTCTTTGTTTTCTGCAATTTATCCACTTCTCCTTTGCCCAGTTAGTCATATAACAAATCGTTAATAACATAATAGAATGTCATTAGGTTAGTAGCGACTCTGGTGTCATTTTTCTATCGTGATGTTCTCCTTTTGAGCTTTAGAAATGCATTACGTGTCATGCCATGTGTCTGCATATTGTTGTTCCATGTCGAAAGCATTATGGGTGTTAAAAAGTATACATTTCTTTTTCGTTTTTGAAATTAAAATAAAGAATACTCGTTCAAGTTAGTATTTAAATCCGTGATGAATAAAACATCTTTTCCGTTTCAACACAGAACTCAAATTTTACGACCGTTACTTCTTTATCATTAGACAGGATAGAGGGATGGAGAGCTCAGATATAACTGCTATCTATCAGCTGCTTAACAAGAAACACGATAGTTCCCCATATAAGTATACAGGTATGTGTAGCCCCAAGGTATACAAGCCGTTTTGGTATGAAAATAGGTATCTCAGTTCCGTTCCTTGACCTTGTAATTAAAGTTTTGACTCATATCAAGATATCAAGGTCAGATTTTTAGAAAACATCTGGCATCTAAAACACTTTAAAAATGTGTAAATGTGACTTTTGTTATTTGTCCTAAATAGTGACCTAAAATGGAAGGTGCTGTCTTCACAGGGTTGGTCTTTAAAGGCCTTTTCTCTCCTAAGCATGGACAGGGTTTCAGACCCTCAGCTGCACCCCTACAGCCAAACATGGGTACCTCCCCCCCCCCCCTTCCAAGCGGACCTTTCTTTGTGAATGTTGAGTGAGTGTTGTGAAACGTGACTTCTTAACCTTGATGTGAGTGACAACTTAATTAATGACGCCAAGGATTAGAAGCTTGCATGCATGCATGCAAAAAGCGTGCAACCAACATTGATGAAATTGATAATCGCTAGGCGTCGCGGGAAACAAGATAAGAAGCTCCTGACGGGTAAAACTATCCTCCACATATCCGGATGAAGTCATGTGCAACTTTAAAAAGAGAATTCTAGCCTGATAAAACGGATATCGAAATTTGACTGTTCAAAGTGCTTAGAAAACAAGCGAGATGATGAAAGATGCAAAGGGTGTGCTACATTTTGGGCAACATTAACTAGGCATGTTCTTTTCAAGTAGTCATCGTCAAAACATTAGTAGCAAAATACACGACCTAACCAATGTGTAACATGCGAACATATTAAAATAAACAGCGTCTTCAGGCGTTTATGATTTAAAAATCATTCGGCCTTTGTGTAGAAGATTATGGTTTGACCCTTGCATTGGGTTTCGGGATGTTTTGACTCTAGTCCATGTGGATGCCTGTGCTCGTCTTAAATCGAAAACAGTTAACGCACGGCGAACCTTAACAAAGAGGGGTCAGCAAACACCATTGCACAGTTATTTTTCATACCTGTCTTTTGGATACGACCTTCGGAAGTGCTGCCAGCTCTAATTTTATCTTCTTTTGGAGCACTGGAAATTTCTTCTTCCCAGCTGCTGATGCGTTCCGTGTTTAATCCACTCTCCTGCTCCTTGATAAATTTCTCGCTGACGATGTCTCTTTCATCGTGCTCAAAACATTCCTCGTTTTCAGAAGAATTGTCGCCAATTTCGTCATTCAGTGGACACATAAATCGTTTAGTGAAACTGTCCTCCACGGACGATTCTCCAGCCGTTGAAAGCGAGACGCCTTGAGAACAGCAACAAATAAACACTATCAGGAGAGCGCAGTAACAAGTCTTTCCTTTCCTCGCCATGTTCTGCCTTTAACGATATTAAGGTAGGAATTTGAACTCCAGCTAGTATCACGCGATATTAGATAGACATGTGCTGCATGTTCCGGCTCCGCCAATGGTAATTAAGATTTTCTTCGTTTTCGGTGACACTGCATGATGATGAACAGCCTGCGCAAGAGAATATCTTCACGTGCGTAACTAGCTCATTAAGCCTGAATGAGAGCGGAAATGTTGACATCAATTGTTTGACAAGATTCATTGGGCTTACACAGATACTGCAAAAATTCACTTTAAACTGAAAGGGATGGAAGTTCAGTCTACTTCTTTTGGCTTATTATTAAGGTGTAAAAAAGTTGCAATTTTTGTTTTAGGTATATGAAAGGGATACCATTTTGATTAAAAAAAAACACATATTTAAGGGTTAGGGTATACACTCCCATAACCCGGAGCGTAAAACCCTCATACTAAACCTGTCTCACGACGTTTGTACAGACCAGGTCATTTTTAGACAGGTTTACAGTTACTATTTCCAGCGAAAATTAATGTTTCGGTGCGCATGAATCCGCACCCCTCCAAAAATAGCGGCCTTAAATCGTTCTTTCTCCTTCTAAAATGCCCAATTCGTAACGCAAAATATAACGCAACGCTGATTAATCATTTGCGATGCTTGTGATTGGTAAGCAAGGCTACTTCGGGAGTCTGAATTCGCGGGAAATTTAGCCTGAAAATAAACTGGTATATGAAGACGCCCTGAACAGGAATATAGGGCAGACGCATTTAAACCTAAGGGCGGAGCCTCCCGCCACCGTACAAAACTTCATTGAGTACCCCCATCCCCGGGTTGCAAGGTTTCATAACCTGTTTAAATTAAATGTCACAAACTGTAATCAACTTGGAAGAAAACCAGCTTTGGCAGAATAATCGGAACCAACATCCTGAAGCTACGATCAAATAGATTCGCTTAAATCCTCTTACAAATGAGAGTGCCCCTTCAGATTACGTTCCTGTACTACTGCATTAAAGGAAAAAATAAAACGAAGAATGGACAAATAAAAACAGCAGTGTACTTTCGAACAAGAAACTCAAATCAGTCTCAATCGACGGTATGAAAATCAGTGTAACAAATGCAAGTGCCCAAAAAATGTAGCAGAGTAAGTTGAATACATAATGTTGAGGAGCGACCCGCTGGCAATCAGCCAGGAGGTATCGGGACGGCTTCTTTAAGTGGTACAACTTCTCAAGATTACATCTCTCACCTAACATACACGGTCTTGCAACCCTCCTTATGTACTAGAATTGTAGACATATTTGGGTTTTCCAGGCGTGGGAACCGAGAGGCTCTAATTCGACACGACAAAACAATTAGCTAAGAAAACCAAATTTATATACCATACGGGCAAAGGAAATTCAGTCGAAACCAGCCAATAGAGAAAAGTTGAGTCAATTACCCTGCTAGCTTGATTTTCGCACTGGTAAACCAAGGTTTTCAAGGTTAACAAAAACTTCCAAACCGTTGAAAAATTACAAGAAGACAAAATTAATCATTCAAATAGACTGCACACGCTGTGATCTAGACCTTGAACCACTTAGGAGCCACAAGAGAAGCATGACGGTCCTAAAATTACTTAGGTAACGTAATTAAAATATAAACAATTATTTAGCTTCACAACAATATCCCTGTATTATATTTTTTACATGATTGCTCTCAAATTAACTCTTATCAAGTGTTTGCAAATAAATTTAGGAAATGATAAGACGTTTTCTTATTAACTGATTAATCATAACTTTGAAAGCGTTACATTTCTTGCCCACTTTGCCACGCATGAACCGTATAGGGGCTAAATCACGTGGGTTATCACGTTTTTACTTAAAAATGGGCTGAAATTCAAATTAATACCTTTTTTTCGTACACGAAATGCTCTAGAACATCAAAAGGAAGAAATCAATGGGAGAGGAAGCCATAATCAGTTTTTGGCGACAAAAATGAAAACAAAAACTTTGGAAGCGTTTCTCACGCATGCGGCCACTAATGAATTTAGCGGGTACTTCACGTAGACGTTCACGTTTTTGGTTAAAAAGGTGCTCAATTCAGATCATGGAAGAGAAATAACAAAACTACAATCAGATCAGTTTGTGGCGATTTTAATTTTTCAAGAAACAAGGGAGAAATTATTATTTTAAGTTGCAATCTATGTCCTTACTAGCAATCGACAGTCAAAGGCACACGTACATAATGCGCTTCAGAAAATTGGTAGATTAATTTTAAACAAAACTGAAGCATTGCTTTGTTAGTTTTCTTTGATTTCAACGTGTCTTTTAGGGCTTTTAGCTTTTTAGAGTAATCTGAAATGACACAGCCCCATTATTGTCTCAGATTTTCGTGCTCGTAAGAACGAACAAAAACTCGAACCAACTGATGGTATGGTGAGTAAACAAGCTAAATTGAGTAAGGAACAGACTCAGACAAAGGAAGACTGAAACATTGACTGGCGGGCTGTCTGACAGATAGAGGCAATTGAAAACAAAGGCCACACCAATTAATGTACTTTACTTTACTGTTTAAAACAAATTTTCAACTGCTACAGGCAATTTAAGAGAGTATTACAATGAAAGTCTTTTGGAGCGTTTTTCAATTGAGTATCGAAAGTATTTCGCGTTTTATTTGGTCTTGTCTTACTTCGAATCTGGGATTTGACGAAAATCTAACAAACAAGAAAAAACCGAAAAAGAAAGTAAAACTAAACCGATTGCCCGTTAGTCGCATGCGATTAGCCGTACTTGGCTATTATGTCATGTACTTTTATCGAGGTTTGATCAGTTCATTTAATACATACTAGACTAATTTCAGTTGTGTTGTTGTTGTTGGCTACAGTAACTACTCTGGTATGGTTTTAAGACACTGGATTGAAAACTCTGATTTTACTTATGCAACAGATTCTTAAAAAAATAGCTAATAGCCCTTTTTTACAAGCATTTTTTCAACAAGACTTGGCGTTTAGTAAGTCTAGACATGTTTAGAATTTTCTCAGTTCTCCTTGTCGAATGTTCATCTAGGGGCAGGGCCTATCTTTGGGTACTATTCGATCGAGTCGCTTGCAACATTTCGCTATCGTGGAGTTAAAATACATGTTTCCACAGCACTTGCCTGTTGGTCCTCTTTGGGGTTTACAGTACCTTGGCAGCACAAAACTACGTTGGGATTGAATGATCTCGTTCCGCAGCACTTAAATTGCCTTGAAGTCCTTCGAACTATTGTGTTAAGGCAACACAAGAAGTGGGACCAAGGATCAATTGGTTGTCCTCCGCAAAGCCTCGTTTGTCTCCTCGAGCCTCTTGAACCCCTTCTGGAGCCACTTCGTCCATTTCTTAAGCCATGTCGCCGACCACCTGAATTCCTTCTTCCTCGTCGGCCACTGGATCCACCTCTTCTCCCACCTCGATTCCTTCGCCTGACGTTTAACCTCGTCTCCCACTTCCGCGATTCCTTCCACCTCACCTTCCTCTGGAACCCCGTCCCCCACGCCTTCTTGGTATTCCGCGTCCTCGTTGGCGCCTTCGACGCTGAGGATCTTCCATATCAAGTTCACTCATCACTGTTTTTAGGACAGGGTTAAATAAGCTGTAATTAATCTACCGATAAAAAAAATAACGAATCGATTGCTCCCCTGACAAATTCCTTTGTTGTCGTCTCCATGTTTCTGTATGAATGTGGTGTGTGGCACTTAGTTGGGGTGAATTGGACTTTGAAAATGAACCCGACTTTCTCCCTTATTTAAACAACAAAAAAAAACACTTCTTATTTAACTTTCTTTTGTGTAGATGTTGTTCACCAGAAAATCAATTTTTGTTGTAACTGCATATCGCAGGAAACGAACTCCTCACTTAAAAAAGAGAACTGGTAAAGTTCATGAACTTACCAGTAATGCGCTCTTTTGATGAAAAGGGTTCTAACGAAAGGCGCCTCAGTCATTTTTAATTTGAAGTCGGTGAAGAATTGTTAACTGTCAATTTTGCTGCCATCGTCATTTCCAAGATCTGGGTTTTTGTATTCTAAACATATTGCAACATACCTTCAATCTCATCTTCTTCATCCTTATTTAGCCCCAGCCTCGGCCTAATCTTCGGTTCCTTCAGTTTTGACGGTATCTGCTTCGTCTCTTAAGTCAATCTCGGTTTCTTCAGTGAGCGAGGCATCACAATCCTTGTCAGTATACGAATCATTGACGTCTTTGGCCAACGTCCTTATCTTCCTCTTCGGCCCAATCTTGTGTTCCTGCGATAGATGGTCCTCACCTTCATCAATATGGTCTTCGGCTCAAACGTTCTTTTCCAACTCAACGTCGTTCGTTTCTTCAGTGATAACAGGTTCAGCATTGACATTGTTCGATTTAGTGACGATTCTTCAGAGAATGCAGCACATTTTGCACAAACCAAAGAACAGTCCGCTAAACAGAGAAAAAATGCCGAGAAGGTTAAGGATAACCTTATTTTGTACACGATTTGTGCCATAAACAGTTTCTGGGGTAGCTCTGGGGTAGCAACCATGAATTTGTCGCTTTTCCTCTCCAAAAACATGCCTATTTGTATTGTTCTCACCATCTGAAATTGCATAGCAATATCAAGTAATAGAATAATTTCAAAGACCCCATATTGCCTGATAATATCACTTTCGCAAACTTTGGAGATTCTTGGTATCTTTTTTTCTATTTTGGTCGTTACGTCTAAAGTAGGCGTTCAAGTAATAATACAATTTTGTCACGAAACGATATAGACAAAACAACATTTCACATGCACTACTTACAGCTGTTTTAAAAATATTTGGTAAGCTCCATATCATTATACATAAGCTTTTATAATTAAGAACTGCCTTTTTGGTCACTAGGAGGACTAACTTTTTAAAGTGCGACAACTAAAACTGAAATTAAAAAAAAAAACTACAGGGACGCAACCCACGTAGATAAATAATTTGTTTTGAAAGTCATATCTTGAAAAGATCATCCTGATCCTGCACGAGGATTTTAAGGAACTTTGCAAAACAACCCCTCTAAGCAAGGCGTCTGTGAAAGAACTGCAACAATTTACGAAGGAAAAACGCCAAAGCTTTCTTCAACCTATTAATGCCTTACCGCAACTTTTTTTCTTTTTTGATAGTATAAGAATATCGATAGAGGAAGGGAATGATATAGAGGACCTTTTTAAGCGTCTCAGTACTAAAGAGACTCAAACAAATGTTGTCAAGAAGCACATTGACGTTCCAAAATTTTAAAAGTCCTTTTCCTATGGAAGTGGATTAGCATGGAGACCATTTATATTTTCATTTAAGTGGTTTGCTCGGTTTTATGTTAGACATCGGTTGGAAACCGAGGAAGGACGTCAGTAGTTGTGTCTAATGTTTGTTTCGTACGTTTTTATAGTGAGTATTATTTTAACCCTTTCCCGTCAGCGTTTTTTTCCTTAGAAAAACGCATTTTTATCGCTAAAGCGGTTTTTTAAGTGCTATGTTGCCAAATGCCAAAAAACGTTGTTACAAAAGCGTTTTCGTACAATTTAGCTAAATTTTGAGCCAGCTTCTGTTGTCAATTGTACAATATTTTGTTTTCACGAACGCGCATAAGCCAAAATTTGGACTTTCTTTTTTGGGGAGATTCATTTCCAATTGTTTTCTCGCTTCTTTTTCTTTCCTTTTTCTCTCCCTTTATTTTCTCTTTATCTTCTACCCTTTATCCCCTTTCTATCCACTGGAAAAGTTTTGGCCTCAGCCCTTCTAAAAACCTGGAAATGAAACATTGATCAACTAGGTGACTCGGCCTATTTTACCACCAACTCTG